>BQNB010052680.1:11218-40369 GCA_026074375.1 Tanacetum coccineum | reverse complement strand
ATGGAATGCAAGGTGTGTGATTGAAATTGAAGGATTACCAAAGATAGATTCAAGCTTTCAACAATTCCAAAAATAGATTCAATTTTCAACATTCAGCCAATTGTTGAAAATTCAAGATTTAGGCAAATTTCCTTTATATGTAGTAGAGATAGAGATAGAGATATGTAGTATAGATAATGCAGATGAATGAGCTATAAGAGCTATAATGCTACTTTAATATTTGAAACAATATACATCCATTTCATACACGAAACACTTTATCACAAATTCGTAACTATAATTATTTGTCATTTTAAACTTCCGTCGCTATGCGACAGTACTCAACTAGTATTTCGAATGGACTGTAAATGCACCGTTATACAAATGTTATGTTATTTATTTTCAGTTGTATCATTTGAATAATATTACTATGTAATCACTCGTATCAAACAACACATACCATAACCATATAACATGTTTTAATGTCAAATAATACAAAATAAATGTTTTAGGGTTATTATGTCTTAGGCCATAGCAAATTTAGCAATTGAGGCCTTGTGTTGTGGTGAGAAAGTATGGGCTATATTGAGTCATTAAATGTTTAAAGATATCATTTGAACCAAATTTAGATCACCATTTGTGCGTATATTATATCAAACATTTTAAGTTCTTAAGCATATTTAGTAACTTATTTAATTAATTACAATTTTTACTATTACGAACGTTATTTTTTAGTTCATAAATGTATATTCTACGAGGATTTTAAAATCGCGCGTTACTATAGGTATTTTGAATAAAAATTTGGAGTTGAAATATAACCTTGAGTTCAAATCAATTTTAGTTTTGTTGGAAGTTTGTAAATTCGTGCTTTTTAACTACATAGATTAACATGAAATGTGTGAATAATCGGTTAAATCTTAGAACAATGGCCTTTTTACCAGACATTTGAAAATTACAAGTTGATAAAAAGGGTGGAAGGCATTAACTTTCTAACTTAGGAAATATTAAAGGCTACTAGACACTAATCCAATTAATTCAACTGCTATATTATACAATAATGATTATGTGTTGATACTAAAATTCATTTGAGACATAGATATGATATTAGGCTATGAACATTTACGCTTCATTTTCCTAACCACGGTGTTCGTGTATGTGCCGGACACTACGTGCCGGACGATTCACTGACCGACGGATGTAACCGGACAACACATCAAGGTATGACCAAAAAACGACACTACTAGGGTCTTTATCCAGTGGATATTCTTATTACCCGATGGGTTAAAACCTGACTACCCGACTGTAACGATGCACCCGAGCATCGCAGAAACATTAAGCCAATAGGAGCTCACCTACAGGCCTTACGTCATGTGTCAGGTCAACCTTATGAGACGTCGCCATTAGATACACATCTTTGGGGTAGTATAAATACCCTAAAGGCATTTATTGCATTATAAACTAATTTTCTCTCAACTACCACATTTACTTCTCTCACTTATTACACATTTACCATCCGTTCATTCTCACGTCGGAGCTTGGTCTCGGGGTCAAACCTGAGACGAGGCTAACGCATGCTTTCTCTGGTGTGTAGGAATCAAAGAAGGATCAAAGCAGATCAACGGCTGGAAGGGGCCCTAACGTCCGGAAGCCGACGATCAAGATTTCACTTCAACAAATTGGCGCCATCCGTGGGACCTATCTTCGAACTACCAGAGTTTCTAAATGACAAGTCCTACCTCCGAACCTGTCACTCCGGTAAACCAAGTCGCAAGAAACGATGACAACACCAACGACTCACCAAGCCTACAACATGTCTTCACTTAAGGAGCTCATTAAGCAGCACAATGAGAGGTTTGGAACTCTGATCGAACCAACCCGCTTGTCCTTTGGGGATGAAGAAGTGAACGATAAGGGGAAGAACGCTGAAAAGGGGATTGAAAACACGAAAGACGAAGACCTTCAGAAGTCATTCAAAGAAGTGTTGAGATCCCTATTTTCCAGATGGATGATTGAGTTCTCGGATCCAAAGCATCTCATGCCTACAAACTTGAGGATTTACGACGGATCCACAAAACCGGATAATCATGTTTCCCGTTTCGTAGGAGCGGCGAATCAAGGAGAATGGCATATGCCTGTGTAGTGTAGAATGTTCCAGCAAATGCTAGACGGTCCGGCAAGAGGCTGGTTCGACCGACTACCAAACAGTTGCATAGATAACTGGGCTGATCTACGAGAAAAGTTCGCGAAAAGGTTCGCATTAAGAAGAAGGTGTTTCAAGGACCCAACAGAGGTTTCTAAGATAATCTGGAAGGCTAATGAGACGCTACTGGACTTTAAAGAACGATGGACGGACGAAATGAGTTACATTCAGGATGTACCGGAGGTGATGCAAATCTCAGCCTTCATGAGCAATTCCAAGTGTCCTAAATTAGCAAGGCGGTTTTCTGACCAAGTTCCCAGGACAGTAACCGAGATGATGAAGAGGGTAGACGATTTTATTAAATCCGAAGAAGTCTATAGAAGCACAGAACTCCCGAGGGAAGAATTCCCAAAAATGGGGCATGGAGCATTACACCGGGGAGATAGACCACCGAGGTCCGCATATGGGGGAGGACGTCAGATGACGGACTACCGTAACGATTTCAACGCTCGTCGAGACCACTACCAGTCGTACGTCCCTCCTCGGGCAAACAACCGAAGGTATGACAACCGAAGACAGGAGTCCAATCACCTCGGCATAGACGCCCTGACCAAACGACCAAAGGAGATTCTAGCAACAGAATTTCAGCTACAGCTCCCACCTTGCCCTCCAATGGTAGGAACACCAAAGAAAGAAAACATGGATAGATATTGTGATTATCACGGGGAAAAGGGTATTATACCAACGATTGCTATCAACTGAAGAGGCAACTAGAAATAACATTAGAATCCGGAAAACTTAGCCACTTGATTAAAGACGTCAGGCAAAGAGGGAATGCTAAAGGGAGGCAACATGGAAACAACAACAGTAAAGGCAAGGTCATCAACTTGGTATGGGCACATGGTGACAACAAGAAACGTAAATCTAGAACAGGCGGAGAAGAGGACTGGTTGAATGTCCCAATAACTTTCCCGTCAATCCCAGCCGATGACGTATCAGACGAACCCCTAATAGTCGAGGTCGAAGTAGAGGGTTATCTAGTGCGAAGGGTGTTTGTTGACTAAGGCGTCGTTGTACAAGTGATGTTCGAACATTGCTTCGATAACCTGTCACCATCAATTAAGGCTCGTTTAACCCAAACCTAAACAGAGTTAGTAGGATTCTCCGTAGAACAATTGATACCTATAGGAAAAATTGAGCTGGAAGTGTCGTTCGAAAATGAAAGTCTGTGTCGTAGAACTACGATGAAGTTCACAGTTGAACGAGCATCATCCCCATATAACATCATTATGAGATGAACTGGTATGCGAGAACTCCTCGCAGTCTCATCCACTATCCATGCGATGATGAAGTTTCCCACTCCCAGGGGTATCGCTACTTTGGTCGCTCGAATTGCCGCTGTTTTCGAATGCCGGTAGTTAAAGAAATTAGCCCATCAAACCCTTCTCTCTACCCCCATATCCGGCGACCCAAGTAACCAATCCACACCCTTTTTAAATTTTCTAGCCCATTTTCCACACCCTTTTGATATAAGCCGGATATGTAAGCCCAAACACCCCCTTCTCATTTTTTTATATATAACCGACCCATCATAGATACATAAATATCAATTCCATAGAAACCAACGTCTTATTTTCTTTGTCTCCTCTCTCTGTCTTGCGTCGAACACCACACAGCTACCACCATCATCCACCACAACTCAACCAAACAACTCACAAACAACTCCCAACCATTCCTATATCATCCTACATTCTTAAACACCATTCAAAAACAACATGCATAAGTTTTCTTGATTTTGATTTTTAGGGATTTTATTGATTTCGGGACCAAGAAAGGTTTTTAGGGTTTATTGGTAATATTTGGTGCAAGAATTGAAGAGTAAAAAATCAAATTAGGGTTTTGTTTGGTGGGTCTTGAATTCGGCAGCCCTTGGGGTCTAAGGGAGAAGGTTTTTGCTTAATCTTGATCATCTTGTTCATAGCTTTGTAAGCCTCTTGAATTTTTCCTTTTGATTTCTAATTTATTTTGTTTTTGCAATTGCTTGATTTCTAGTTTTTTTTACAAACATGCATGTTCATGATCTTTTGATTTTTGATTTGATCTATAAAACTTATGTTATAAAGAATGGGATATGTTTAAGAGAGGTGTAGTAGCATTGCTCGAGGCTTGATTAGGTTTTTAATGGGTTTAGAATAGGTTTGGAAGTGTTTGGATTAAGTTTAGAAGTAGATTTTAAGGACTGTTTCCAGATCAGTAGGTAAACGTGTAGTTTTCTCAAACTTTTTGGCTTAAGTTCTGTAAACAAAAGACATGGGTGGATAGATATAGGTCTTAGCATCATGTGATAGTTGGATGCTCAACCAATTCCTCCGGATGAGGGAGATATGGTCAAAATACGAAAATGGGTCAAGTCTGGACCTTTGATTAGAAAACGTGTTAATGTCAGGGTTTTTGAACTAAAAGTTTGGGTTTTAAAGCATGGGTCAATGCTAGACATCTTATAGAAGCTCCAGCATTTGGCCTCACACTCATTACTATTTTAGTTTAGGATTTATGACTAAAACGGCAAAACTAAGAAATTCAGTTAATAATCTGGTTTGACCTTTGGTTAGTAAAAGTTTAATTCCCGTTGATTGGTAAATGAGTTGAATGATTGGCTTAATGTTTTGAAAAATAGATTCATGTGGCTTTCATAGGTGAAGGCTTGTGTTTATACAACCAGTTATAGATTAGGAAGTATCAATCATGATCATGAGTCAATCCCAGAATTTCAATTTTTACGTCTAGTCTAAAAATTGTAAACGTAGATATAACCGTAGCTAAAATTTGAATTAGACGACGAAACTTGGTAGTTACTTAAATCCATATAAGATCAGGTCACACATCATGTTGGGGAGTAAAAATACCTTGGCTAATCCTAAGTGCAATGTGCTACATGTCTTATACTCGGCAAATTTTCTATGTATGTTTACCTAAATAAAATATACAAGCGCGTCACTCATATAGGTCACGATAACTCGTTGGAATTCCATCTCTTAGATTGATCTCGTTCGAATCATCTTTACTATGGACGGGATTCATAGCCTCACATTTAAATCTTTTATGTTTTAAAAACCCGCGAGGGAGATACATGCTTTGTTTAGAAAATCAAACACAGGTGATTTTATATGTGAACGTTGCTATGAGTGTATTGTTGTGGCCTTTCCTTCATGAACCGTCAATCACCCGCTAACCGCTGAAGCGTAATGCAATAAAATAGATCTATTTTGGCCTAACGACCTGTCAGACGTGTGTTCTTGCGAGGGCATACGAGACATAATGTACTTAGTATTGGGAGTTGTTAGCACTCCAGGTTTAGGCCACATGGTAAGGTTCGTTCGTGCTCTAGCATCGTTGTGATTGTTCTAATGAACCAAATGTTTTGCTATACTTGTGTTTCAAAATGATGTTATAAACTCTATGGAATCACATCAAACATTTTTGGTTGATGTTTTAGTCATGACTATCTCAGGTATATACTTGCTATGCTGGATGGGATGGAATGCGGAATCTAAATGATGTGGACTTGGTGAACTTTGCACAATGAATAAAATGTTTTCTTTAAAGAAAATTAAACAATGTTGGGATTATTTATGAAATGAGTTTTTATAAATTTATGTTTAGGACGGGTGAGAATTGATTTAAAAAAAAAAAATTTTTTTTAGCTAATTTGAATCTTGTTGGATAATTATAAAAATAATAAATTCTCATTATTTTTACTATATACTATTATGATATATAAGAAATGGATGCTAATAAAATGTGGCACAAGTGTCAAGATTTTAAATCTAATAATTATACCGATTATGATAATCCGATAACCGGACATACTAAAAATAGTAACTTTCTCGAAATGGTAATTTTGCAAAAATAATAACTTGCTAAAGTTAGAAACTGGACAAAGATAAAAAGTCTTCAATGATGTAACGTAATCTATTTACGTAAAAATGGTCGCTTTTACAATATGCTAAGTGATATTAGTTAGAACGCGCAAGTGGATTCTTCATCGCATGCATACTTGTATTATTTCTATTAAGGATATTTAAGATATATATCTAGTATTTTGAGGTACGTGTCGTTCAGTCATACATTATCACTTCTCTGATTTTGCGATGCTACTATCGAGACCTAAGTAGTCCTGTCGTTTGTTCACTTATGATCGTTATTACTTCAGCACTTGTGATGATGCTCGATGTTCATTTCATGATATATATGTAGATGTTGTTGTTGCCTCGAAACTCTCGTCACATCTTAGGAATATCTTGACTCCTAGCGTGAATAATTTCAGTTACCAAACATATCGCCCGTTTACCTCATTCGATTACATTGATTCTTAATTCACTACTTCTTGTACTTGCAATGATCCTTAAATCCCAAACCGCCCTAATGTCCTTTTATGAACAATTTATTCCAAAGAAAATATATATATATATATGAAATGCTTTATCAAACTAAACACCAAATTGCGTCGATTTTCACAAGAAGACAAAGCAAAAATGTGTTTCCCAAAAAAAATGAATGAACAATAGTTGATGTGTTTCTCGAAACGAAGGTAAAAAAATAAAAAATAAATAAAAATAAATAAATAAATAAATAAATAAATAATTTCACATTTCTATGTCAAATGATTTACTTATTTCCAAGGATAGGTCGAAAACTTTCTAATCAGATATAGTGTGTCGGACGAATGTGTTGTCGCTCGGTCGTCAATTATGCATAGCCTAGCTAACTATGCATAATTCAGGAAAGAGCCACGTTATGTCGGATGTGACGTCGCTTGGTCTCATTGTTGCATAGCTTAGCGACTATGCATAATTCAGGAAGAGCCACGCTGTGTCAGATTAATCGTCGCCTTTAAACTAGTGGTTTTGGATAAATGTTTGGGTGAGAACACTTCCAAATGGTGGATCAATATGCAAGTAATCCTATTCGATTTGATTCCGTATGAACAAGTTTGAATTCTCTTGCGTTCCTTGAACCTGTTCTTTCGTTGGTTTGTTGACTTAGAAATCACCTTGAAAGCCGAATAATTCCGGAAATTAATTGTGTATCATGTGCATACGTATGTGATACATCTAAATCACCTGTTGGTGATGAAATACCATGAGGACATGATGCCGACACTTAAGAAGGAATCTAAACGAGTATTAGAAGATTGTTAAAGTGGATGAAAGCCGAGTTCGAATAAGTACGAGACCAATGAAAAAGACTTCTCCTACATCAAATGTATCTTACATTATCTTTCTTTCATTTTCTATATGTGAAAGCTTCCGTTTTAGTAGGAACAGTTTTTTCTTGTCAAAAAGGTGATCATTCCTGTTGAATAAGCCGTAATCGTGAAGAAAACTTCTACCCCCGAAACGTATGTGTTCGGTCATTTAATGTTACGAATGAATCCTACACAAGCTCGAGTTGTGAATTCGAGGTGTTTGATTTGTTCCTGTTCTGCCTTGTGAACTCGAATACCAACGTAGAGTGATGACTCGGATACCAACGTAGAGTCACACAAGGATGGCTCAAAAGGAGAGCCTTCGGCTTCTGAGTGTCCAAAGCACATATGGTTCGGATCTATACGAAACGATAATGATGTAGCTACGTCATCATTTTCCATAGGGAATAAAACGGTACACGATGGACAGTTGGAGTTTGCCGACTTCGTGGCGGTAGATAAAAGATATCCATTTGCCGTCTCTGTTTATTCAGTTGAGGAATCCTTGTGCTTGACTTGATCCGCTTTGATCATCGATGGTCAACGACGGATAGCCATAGTTGAAAAATTATGTGCAAAACTTTTGCTTGTTATGTGTTTATGTGATATGTGATTTAGTCGAGTGGTCGTACGTTGTGCGAGCTCGAGGCGGCATTGTGAAATGACGTCCGATCGTGGGTAACGCGTACCCTGATTTTAGCCCGTGAAGACAGGATAAGGTCTCGACGGCTCGTGAAAGGGACACGAGACGGAGTCAGGGGTTTAATAAAGCTGGTCGAGATTGGTGTGCTCGATGCGCTGATAAATCCACGGATGGAACCCGGCGTGATGATGTGCTGGAGAGGCCACCGTGAAGAATGATTAGGGTTTGTTAATATAAGTAACTTGCACATTTTGTATAGGGATGGAACTATGGCTATAAAAGCTTAATGTGCACCTAGTGATATAAAAATCTCTTTTTGGGTATGGATCCGATTTCGTAGTGATCACCCTACAAATGTAGATCTTTTTTGGATATGCATCCATGGTTTTCAGGCCCGTGAACATCCTATAACTTTAAAAACTTTTCTTGGGCTAGACTTAGCCGGAATTAAGTCAAAGATTGTTGTTAATCATGGCTTGGCTATTTAGCAAGCATGAGTTAACGTGATTGAACTGATTGATTTGGCATGGCTTGGCTATTTAGCAAGCATGTCGTTATGTGATTATATGTGCTTAATGATAAGTACCTTGTTTCGATTAATGCCGTAGTGCTTTCGATAGATTTATGTATACTCTTAGTGATTTTCGCATCAATGCGCTTTCTTTCAATTTGCATGGCTTGACGGTTAGCGAGCATGCAATTATGTGATTTAGTACGCTTAATGATAAGCGTCTTGTTTTGAATAATGTTGTAACGCTTTCGATGGAGTTATGTACACTCCAGACGATTTTTATAATGACGCGATCTCTTTTATCGAGACCCGTTAGTCGTTATGTGATTTGAATTGATCGGTGTGATCACCGATGATTTTTTGAATTGATCGTCGTTTTGAAAATTTTCCAAAAGCGCCCGTGGTCGTGTGCCCAAAATGTGAGAACATGTGAATTCATTCGAGAATGACATCTTTCACTCATTGCAAGTAAAATTAGGACGAATAAAGCGATTAAGCGCCGGGACGTCGCTTCTTAAAGGAGTGGAGAATGTGACAAGCGTCAATTTTCAAAAGTTTAAATAACTATTTTTCCCTTTGACTTTTTGGGTTGACTCGACTTTTGACTTTTATTTTCAAGTGAAAATAATTATCGCATAACTGATAATTTTTCGAAACTTATTTTAATAATAAATCATAATTATTATTACTTTCTTAATCGATTTCTAGTAAAATTTCCGATTTTAGAAACCCTCGCGAGCTTTAATACTTTAATAAGTCCGTTATATCAATTGAGAAATCACGAATGCCGTCTTTTAACCATTAGGGTTTGTTTATTTTATTTTAATTATTTTTCACCTTTTATTCGTATTTGACTTAAACCGAATCAAAACTTGAGTTTTTATAGGTCGGGATTTATTAACATAAATTAGTTAGTATAAAAATTAGCCCATCAAACCCTTCTCTCTACCCCCATATCCGACGACCCAAGTAACCAATCCACACCCTTTTTAAATTTTCTAGCCCATTTTACACACCCTTTTGATATAAGCCGGATATGTAAGCCCAAACACCCCCTTCTCATTTTTTTTATATATAACCGACCCATCATAGATACATAAATATCAATTCCATAGAAACCAACGTCTTATTTCTTTGTCTCCTCTCTTTGTCTTGCGTCGAACACCACACAGCTACCACCATCATCCACCACAACTCAACCAAACAACTCACAAACAACTCAAACCATTCCTTTATAATCCTTTACATTCTTAACACCATTCAAAAAAACAAACATGCATAAGTTTTATTGATTATTTGATTTTTGGGCTTTATGATTTCGGGACCAAGAAAGGTTTTTAGGGTTTATTGGTAATATTTGGTGCAAGAATTTAAAGAGTAAAAATCAAATTAGGGTTTTGTTTGGTGGGTCTTGAATTCGGCAGCCCTTGGGGTCTAAGAGAGAAGGTTTTTGCTTAATCTTGATCATCTTGTTCATAGATTTGTAAGCCTCTTGAATTTTTCCTTTTGATTTCTAATTTATTTTGTTTTTGCAATTGCTTGATTTCTAGTTTTTTTATTAAAAATGCATGTCATGATATTTTGATTTTGATTTGATCTATAAAACTTATGTTATAAAGTAATGGGATATCTTTAAGAGAGCGTGTCTAGTAGCATGCTCGAAGGATTTGTAATAGGTTTATTAATGGGTTTAGAATAGGTTTGGATAGTGTTTGGATTAATTTTAGTAGTAGATTTTAATGACTTGTTTTTTAGTATCAGAAGGTAATACGTGTAGTTTTCTCAAACTTTTTGGCTTAGTTTCTGTAAACAAAAGATATGGGTGGATAGATATAGGTCTTAGCATCATGTGATAGTTGGATGCTCAACCAATTCCTCCGGATGAGGGAGATATGGTCAAAATACGAAAATGGGTCAAGTCTGGACCTTTGATTAGAAACGTGTTAATGTCAGGGTTTTTGAACTAAAAGTTTGGGTTTTAAAGCATGGGTCAATGCTAGACATCTTATAGAAGCTCCAGCATTTGGCCTCACACTCATTACTATTTTATTTTAGGATTTATGACTAAAACGACAAAACTAAGAAATTTAGTTAATAATCTGGTTTGACCTTTGAGTAAGTAAAAAGTTTAATTTCAGTTGATTGTATTGAGTTGTAATGATTGGCTTATTGTTTGAAAACTAGATCTGTGGCTTTCATGGTGAAGGCATTGTGTTTTATACCATTTATATATTAGGAGATACAAGTCGATGATCATGAGTCAATCCCAAAATTTCATTTTTACGTCTAGTCTAAAAATTGTAAACGTAGATATAACCGTAGCTAAAATTTGAATTAGACGGCGAAACTTGGTAGTTACTTAAATCCATATAAGATCAGGTGACCACATCAAGGTTGGATAGTTTATAAATACCTTGGCTAAGTCTAAGTGCAATGTGCTACATATCTTAGAAACATATCCTATACTCGTCAAATATTTTTATGTATTGTTTTACCTATATAATATACTAAGTCGCGTCACGTCTTATAGGTCACGGCTAACTCGTTGGAACTTCATCTCTTGATTGATTTCTCGTTCGATCGTCTTCTACTTACGGTGAGTTCATAGCCTCGCATTTAAATCGTTTTATGTTTTAAAAACCCGCGAGGGAGATACATGCTTGTTTTAGAAAATCGAACACATGTGATTTTATTATGTGAACGTTGCTATGAGTGTATTGTTGTGGCCTTTCCTTCATGAACCGTCAATCACCGCTAATGGTTTTGTGAAAGCTAATGCAATATTAATAGATCTATTTTGGCTATACTGACTATCAGACGGTGTTCTTGAGGGATACTGTGCATATTGTACTTAGTATTGGGAGTGTTAGCACTACAGGTTGGTCACATGGTTAAGGTTCAGTTCGTGGCTCTAGCATCGTTGTGATTGTTCTATGAACCAAATGTTTTGCTATGCTTGTGTTCAAAATAATTGTTAAAAACTCTATGGATTCACTTAACATTTTTGTTGACGTTTTTAGCATGTTTATCTCAGGTATATACTTGCTAGCTTGGATGGGATGGAATGCGGATATCGAAGGACGTGGACTTGGTGAACTTTGCACATATGATAAAATGTTTTCTTTTAAAGAAACTTAAACATGTTGTGGATTATTTTGAAATGAGTTTTTATAAAGTTATTGGGACCTTGCAACTCTGATCTTTTTAAATAAAAATTTTATGTCGTTTACTGTGACTCGTGAGCTTATATTATGAAGTAGCACCCCAATGTTGTATTCTGCTGCGTTGCAAATTGGAGGGTGTTATACGATCCCCTAATAGTCGAGGTCGAAGTAGAGGGTTATCTAGTGCGAAGGGTGTTTGTTGACTAAGGCGTCGTTGTATAAGTGTTGTTCGAACGTTGCTTCGATAACCTGTCATCATCAATTAAGGCTCGTTTAACCCAAACCTAAACAGAGTTAGTAGGATTCTCCGTAGAACAATTGATACCTATAGGAAAAATTAAGCTGGAAGTGTCATTCGGAAATGAAAGTCTGTGTCAAAGAACTACGATGAAGTTCATAGTTGAACGAGCATCATCCCCATATAACATCATTATGAGACGAACTGGTATGCGAGAACTCCTCGCAGTCTCATCCACCATCCATGCGATGATGAAGTTTCCCACTCCCAGGGGTATCGCTACTTTGGTCGCTCGAACAGCCGCTGTTTCTGAATGCCGGTAGTTACAGGAAAAACGGATGATACAAGAGGAAAAAGCTGAAGAAAAGGAGCCCGAAAGGCAAGAGGACTCAACGGTGGAAGAAGTCCTCGTTAACCTAGTGTTTCTAGAACAGAAAGTCACTATCGGAACACAGTTCTCCAAAGAATGTCGACTCCAATTGATAAACCTTAGAAAGGGTAGCATGGACGTATTTGCGTGGCAACCATCAGACATAACCGGGGTTCCTAAACGAGTTATCAGACGTACTTTAAACGTCAACATGTCTATTCCTCCGGTGGCACAAAAGCAAAGGGTCCTAGGTACAGAGAAGAGTCGGGCGGTGATAAAGGAGGTAGAAGAGTGGATAAAGGCCGGCATTGTAAGGCAGGTCCGGTATCCGACGCGGATCTCCAATCCGGTGTTGGTAAAAAAGGTCGACGACACATGGAGGATGTGCATAGACTTCAAAAATATCAACTCAGCATGCCCAAAGGACTACTACCCGCTACAGGAGATTGACTTAAAGATCAAATTGGTAATGGGGTTTCATTTCAAGTGTTTCTTGGATGCGTATAAGGGCTACCATCAAATCCAGATGGCCGAGGAGGATGAAGAGAAAACAACCTTCTACACCGACCAAAGGACCTTCTGTTATATTAAGATGTCATTCGGGTTAAAAAAATGCCGGTGCCACATACCAAAGATTAGTTGACTCAGCTTTCCAAACACGATTGGGCAGGAACCTGGAAGCATATGTTAACGATATAGTTATCAAAAGCAAGACCGAACATGAGATGATAATGGATATAGCGGAAACCTTCAATAATCCGCGGAGGATCAACATGAAATTAAACCCAAAGAAATATTCGTTCGGCATTGAGGAGGGGAAATTATTGGTTTACATGGTAACCTCGGAAGGTATACGGGAAACCCTCAAGAAAACAAAGGTTGTAGCAGATATGCAATCCCCCAAAACCCTTAAGGAGATGCAAAGTTTGAGCGGGAAGCTGGCAGCATTGAACAAATTCTTGGCCAGGTCTGCAGAGCGATCATTACCATTCTTTGAAACCTTAAAGAACATCACAAAAGATAACAAGGATGACTATAGATGGATGGAAGAACATCACGAAAGAATTGGCACATGAAAAAGAAAATGATCAGAATATTCTCAAAAAGAATTGCCAGAGCATATAAAAACAGACATTGTAGAAAGAGACAAAAATGTTATATAAATGTGTATTCCATAAACTTTATCTCATTTCACTAATCACTTCATGTCATCATACAGTATTCCACATGGCTCAACAAATCATTCCAGCTGCTCAACTCGTCCTTAAATTTTCAGAGCATTGGGAGATGCAATAACTATGTTGTGCTCCAAAATATCCCATGCTTACCAGAATGCAATATTGTGGGATAGATTTTACTTGATCATCCATTAAGTTATGCTCTCACTGCTACTGCTGATGTTCCAATTACGTATTTATAACAATTTTGGCAGATAGTCAGCAAGGTGCCTGATACTAAGGACACTATCATGTTCAAGCTGGATAGTCAAGAGATAATTTACACTGTTGATATGTTTCGTGATACTCTTTATTTGCTAGTGGAAACTCCAAATAGTCCATTCATCGCACCAGTCAACATCAAGGTTATTGAATCATTCATGCAGAAGGTTGGATATCAAGGTGTTGTTGATAAAGTAAGTGCCTTCTACACGAAGTTTCTTGCTCAACCGTGACAAACTATGTTTAAGGTGTTCAATCGTTTCTTGACTACAAGAACATCTGGGACATGATCAAACAAAGATCAACATACTTTAACTCTTCTATGTTGTGGTCAACCGTGTTCATGTTGATTATGCTACTCTTCTATGGTGGGATTTCATTTACTGTATATTTCAGAAGAAGGATGTCATCCAGTACCCTCGCTTCACCATGCTTATAATTGCTGATTTGATGGAGAAGTTTCCTTCCATTCCTAAACGACTTGACGAGGACTATTATTCCATCAAAGATGATATTCCATTAGTGAGTGTTTACTCAATATGGAATATGGTTAATTCGAGGAAGCTGTTCTGGATGCATTCTTAACTGATGAGATTCGTGCTACTGATGATTATGCGGAGTATAAGACGGTGTTTGTGAAGGTATTTGTTCCAACGATTGGATCACATCCGGTTGTATCTATCTAAGGAACGAATAGGATCACACTTAGCGCCCATAGGTCACCTACCCAAACTGCTGCTAGTCCTCAGAAGAAGAGGAAGCAAATTGTTGAGGAAACAAGTTCACCAAGGAAATCGCTTAAAGTAACCATCAAACAAAGCAACTGGTCGAAAGGTTAAGAAGATAAAGACTCATAATGCAGTGAGGTTTAGCTGCATTCTATGCTAATGATTGACGTTAGAATGATTCCCGGTAATAGTTAAGCCCCCGGCGTCATAAAGGAGAATCCAAACATGTTAGATGATGATGATGAGAATTGAGAAAAGAAAGAAACATGAGAAGAAGGATACCGTTGAGGATAAAACATGCTGATCATACTGAACATGGCCCATTGGTCGTAACTATGAAATGGGAAGATTTGGAGATTAGGAAAGAGCAGACGCAAACACCAATTCCCACACCATCTAGATCCCCTAGGATAAACTTATCTTTGGATAAGAAAATTGTTCAGGAATTGACGGACACTGCATCACCCTCAACTGCCACCACATCTAAAGATCCATACAAGAAAAGACGTATTTCTAGCAAGTACAATCATCTTTCAAGAGCGCTTCCGCAGGATGTGCAGACGTCAAGGATATATGATCAGGGATATGGAAAGAAAATGTGTGACAACTGGCGAATTCTGGAAAGTTCATGGAAAACTTGACAAAGTTCTTTGTGAAATTGTACATTAAATAGCTGAACGAGCCACCAATGATTTGATTGAAGGCAACCTGAAAACAGTTGTGGCTAACACTATCATTCAATAGCGAGATGCTTTTCAGGCTAAAGTACCTGCTCTTATTTCTAAAGAATTTGTTGCATACAAACCCAAGATCATAGTAGAAAATTTTTTAAAATCATGTACAAAACAATGTTATTCAAGTTCATCCTACCACAAGTTCATCAACTGCTACAACTTCATCACCTGATCTTCAACAACAATTGTATTTAAGGATGAAGTCAGATATTAAAGATCAAGCTAATGATCTAACATTGTGGGATGTGCTTAAACGTAAGTTTAAAAAGTCTTCTACCTTACCACATTCTTGCAGAGATGATGCTTTTCACTCCCGACATCATGATGACCATAAAGACGACGATGCTCCTCCCGAGGGGGAGAAAAGAGCGAAAAGACACAAGACATCCAAAAGTTGAAAGTCTGATAGGGGTTCTTCGTCAAAACAACCATCCAAAGAATCCATATCTTATGTATCCAAGCAACAACAGGAATGAAGTGCATGGGTTGAGGAAACAGTTATTGATGAAGATGAGGTGATTCCTAAAGATGAAACACCTAAGCAGATAGCAAAATTTCATAACATTGATAAGCGCATTCCAACTATATTTTATTGTGCAAGAATGGAGGCTACACTAAATGATATGATGAATAATTAGTTTATAAATGCTGAAGAGTATGCCTACCATTTGGAACAGTCAACAAATTTTATAAAAAATCAGATAGTTTGGGAAAGCAGACAAGAGGACATAAGACGATCAAAGGCAAAAGCTCTCATTTTCTATGGACCTCAAAGGAATCCAAATGAACCTCTAAGGTATTTGTACAATAAAGATTTGTTCTTTTTGAAGAATGGAAATACTGAGGAGAAGAAGTACATTCTTTCACTCCACAAGATACACGCAGTACCATTTCCAGAAGTTGATCTGGAAGAAAAGATGAATCGTTAGGTTCGAAAAGAGTTCAAGACTTTTAATGAAGAAGCACGATTATCAATTCAGTGAAAGATTCATGGCATAAGAGAGTGTACAAGCAAAATCAAAGAAAAGTCAGAGATAATCCAGAAGACTATTTCTCCAATGACAAGATTACAAAAGTGGTCAGAATTACTATTGATCAACTATATGGTTTGGACTTCATGGAACAAATAATTGTGATGAGAGAAAATGTTAAGCCAGATAGTTTTTTTGAAGCTGACTTCAAGTACCTGATCAAAAACGATATTGAAGATTTGTATTATCTCTGCATGAATAAGAAATTACCGTGAAACTAAACTGCTGAATTCTTTGATAACGTTCATTAGAAGTCGTGTTATCTGGGAGAGAGTTCATGATTTCCAGTTGGGTATAGAGAGTTACTAGATCAGGGTAATCTTAACCGCACCAACGTTGATATTCCCTGGTATTAAAGCACATGATCCTCCGTACTCAATAGTAGACAAGCCAGGCACGGGTTTGATTTACTTAAACAACAAAAATGAGAAACGGGTTATGTATTTGGTGGAGATTGTTAAGTTCTGTGATGCTACATTGAAAAAGTCTTGAATGAAGTAAAGCTAAGGATCTTTCAAAATAAGTTCTGGAAGAAACCACCTTTGCTAGGTGAATTAGATCTTGACATAATGAAAGCATTCTAAAGAGAAATAACCAAACGTCTAAGACATCATGAGCAGATGAGAAGGTGGGAAACATTTGTGAATGGAAGACCAATTCTACCGACGATGAAGCGTCTGTAATAATTAACCCTTAGGGGGAGATTGTTAGGTTCAAGAAAAGTGTTTATTATTAGGATTAATTTCACATCTCCCCCTCTTTTCATCAATAATTTCATATATACCCAAATTACAACATTTAAATGCATGATTTACCACACTTTTGATGCATGGATTGGTAAATATGAAATAATGGTGAGAAAGAGGGGGAAATAATGAACTTGCCCCTTATATAAATGAAATGGTCTTAGTAATAGTTTATAGTTTTATAATTAATTAATATGTAAATAAATCTATCTTTGGTCCAAAGTTAAGTAAAGTGCCAGTGTTTGACTAAAAGTTAAGTAAATTCTATAACTTTTGTAACTATCACTCTCCCTCTCAGATCCGCAAAAACAAAAAAACCAAAGCTTGAGGTGGTTTACGAAGAAGAATAACATGCTCGGCTAAGCGATCAGCATCACCCTCATTATAACTAATCGAAAAATCATCACGAACCTCAATATCAATATGCCTCTACGACATAACATCTAGAATGGCCCTCCTGTCTATCAAGAAAAACTTCTTCTTCTAACCTTTTAAACTTGAGGTAACTTCTTTAAAACACTTTTTAGCACGTCCTCCGGTTTTGTTCTCGAACGAAAACCAGTGACCCTGCTTACACAACTTGTAAAATACCTGAAACAAGGAAACAGTAGTGCTAATGCTTAGACTCCGACAATGAACCTCAAACATTGTTACCCTATTTACGCCCATCAGCACCAACTGAGAGATATGCACTCGAAAATACTTGATTATGACAAACAGAAAAGTAGAAAAGGGAATTCTCATCCCACCATGGTTAAGTTGCTCAACGTACAAACGAATAACATCATTAGAAAGTTTGTTCATGGTTAGATCAGGAGAAGGAAGACGTGAACATAGATCCGTCGGAATGCAAAACTCTTTCATGGCCTGACTTAGCTCTTCTAATGTCAAAGTAGAGGTATAGATGTGCATTTCAAACTTCGGAATGACCACGGGCCTCAAACTCTCCAGAGCCATCTCTCCAGGTTCACTCTCGGACATGGTTAAAGGGTATTAAAAAGCGGGGTGCAAACAAATATAAGAAAAGAAAAACAAGACGCGCCTTAGATAATCAAGTCGGACAAAGTATTATGGGCGTGACCGATTAATGTGTTAAGAACATGTGAAAGGCGTAAAAAGTGAAATAAACTAGGGAAGGTATATATATATACACAACTATCCTTGAGAATAGGAAATGTCACGTCGTACTAACACGCGCTATGATCTGAACCATCCATTCACATAGTGCTCTATACGTGGCACCATCGTAGTAGGGGTGAAAAGCGCTGAATGCCGTTTCGATTCCGTAACGGCGTGAGAAAGCCCATTCGTCACCACAATGGTAAAGCCCAACACGACCCATAAAGCAATACATGGGCCCGCCAACTATAACCCACAACAACAAGCGGACAATAACAACTGAGTGTTGGCAACCATCAGATGTCAAAGACGAACCGATAATACAACACTGGGGGGACATGTTCGTGTATGTGCCGGACACTACGTGCCAGACGATTCACTGACCGACGGAAGTAATCGGACAACACATCAAGGTATGACCAAAAAGCGACACGACTAGGGTCTTTATCCAATGGATATTCTTATTACCCAATGGGTTAAAACCTGACTACCCGACTGTAACGCTACACCCGAGCATCGCATAAACATTAAGCCAATAGGAGCTCACCTACAAGCCTTACGTCATGTGTCAGGTCAACCTTACTAGACGTCGCCATCAGGTACACATCTTTGGGGCAGTATAAATACCCCAAAGGCATTTATTGCATTCTCAACTAATTTTCTCTCAACTAGCACATTTACTTCTCTCACTTATTACACATTTACCATCCGCTCGTTCTCATGTCGGAGCTTGGTCTCAGAGTCAAACCTGTGACGAGGCTAACGCGTGCTCTCTCTTGTGTGTAGGAATCAAAGAAGGATCAAAGCAGATCAACGACTAAAAAGGGCCCTAACGTCTGGAAGCCAGTGATCAAGATAAAAACTCGGCGAGGTTTTTTTTACCCCTTCATTTTAGGCATATAATTTTATGATCAAATGATGAAACAAAACAAACACAAAAAGAGCTTGACTCAGGACTCTAAATCATCATATGCACAAAATATTTGTTTCGATTATAAAAAAATAAAAAAACTTAAACGTTCGATTTCATTAAAACTACTATACAAATTAAAAAGACGTGTAAATCTTTTGACACATTAGTAAACTAACTAACTAAAACATATATTTATGTGCACCCGGTTCATTTAAAAAAAAGTGAAATTCTTTAACGTAAATTTAAACTAGACAACAACTTAAGGTTAAGTTGTGGTAACGAGTGGAGCTCGTTAGGCCTATGTGGCATCAACTTAAGGTTAAGTTACCGCACTGCGTGTTGCTTGCGTTGGATAGTTTGTTGGTTAACTTACGAGTCGTTGGTTTTGATTCTTTTGTTTTTTTAATTAGTTTTTGTGTTTTAATTGAGTGTGAGCGGGAGAAAAATGATGTGATGTGTTTTCGCTATGTTTACAACCTGATTCTTTAACATGAAAAACAAAACACAAATCACTTTCCTTAAAAAAACACATCCTTAAAAAAAACCCAAATCACTCAAATCATCAACATAAACAAAACAAAAAGAAGATTCAAGATGTCCTCAATGGGCGAGATGTCAGCCACCATACCGTTACTGACACCCCACAACAACCGACGAACCACATCACTTTCCTTACTCCTAGGCCGTGCATCTGGTCGCTCACGTCACGGAGCATCTATGTTGGTACGAGAAACAGCAGCCCGTCAGCTGGAAGAGCGGCGCGCCGACTGGGGTTACTCGAAGCCGGTTGTGGCCTTAGATATGACGTGGAATATGGCTTTTGTGGTTGTTAGTGTTGTTATGTTGTTTGTTACTTGGGGTGAGAAGCCTAATGTTCCTGTTAGGGTTTGGGTTGTTGGGTATGGTTTGCAGTGTGCTTTGCATGTTGTGCTTGTTTGGTTGGAGTATTGTAGGAGGAATAATAGGAGGGAGGATGATGATAATGGAAATGGAAATGATACCGATCAGGAGGAGGCGGAGGAGGAGGAAGGCCGGATTGGGGCCTTTTTGACGTCTAATCGAGTCAGGTCAGATTTCGTCTACTTAGTTGTATTTTTTAGTAATTGACAACTTTTTTTTATTACTTACCTTATTTGTATACGGTTAGTTAGTTAAAGAATATTTGTAGGAGTAGATTGACATCGGTTTTCCCTGTTTAGGTTACCCAGGTACGTGGCCTCTTCTGAGGACATGAAATGAGACTATGACATGATAACGTTATACAAGCTGAAAACTTTCAAAATAAGCCACAAAAAATGAGCTTATGAAACATAAGCCCAAAACCACATACGCCATAAGCCCGCTATATAAGCCGAAACAAACACCCCCTTACATAAGGTTTTCCCTGTTTAGGTTACCCGGGTACGTGGCCTCTTGTGACGACATGAATTGAGACTATTTGTAGGAGTAGATTGACATATAAGGTTTGAACTTGAGACTTCTTGTGAGGACATCCGGGGTAGTGGTGGTCATTTGGTTTATTTATGATTAAGAGCCTGTGATTGTTTTATCGTTCTGTGTTTGTTGGATGATTTGTATACTTATTTAGACGGGTAAACGGATGAGATTTTCCATGTTTAGGCGAGTCTTTGACTCAAATGTAGGTGGCCTAACCGGATTATCCCATGACCGTTTCCGACCCTTTCCCTCGCCACCCCGAAATGGGTATCTAGTGAGGTTTGAACCCTAGACCTCTTGTGATGACATAAGGTGCCTTACAAGCAGGGCCGTCCCGTGAATTTTGATGGCCCTGTGCCGTAAGTTTAAATGAGGCCCATAAAAAACGGAAAACTTAACTATATGTGGAAAAAAGGGATTAGCAGATGCCTAGTTAGTTAAATACAAATTACATCATAAAAGTTAATCGTTAGTCCAAATTTTCTTGAAGTGTTACCCGATAATTGAGGAGAGATATCAATCAAATCATGTTAGAATTAAAACTGAATTTGAGTTCTAAGTAGTTTGTAACCATTGATTCATGCCACCTATATAAGTTTGCTAATGTTTTATTTTATTTCTCACATATAGTAATCAACTAAAGTCCGATATAATCTTGTAACTTTGACTTGTTTTAACATGGGCCTTCATCTACTGGGTTAAAAAAAGCCATCACATTTTATTGCTATATATAATAGACGTAAAATAATTTAGTTGGA
Organism: Tanacetum coccineum; assembly: GCA_026074375.1. NCBI lineage: Eukaryota > Viridiplantae > Streptophyta > Magnoliopsida > Asterales > Asteraceae > Tanacetum > Tanacetum coccineum. The sequence goes on along the minus strand of BQNB010052680.1, from coordinate 19,171 downwards.
TTTGTGTGGCCCTAGGCAGTTGCACCGTTTGCACATGCCATGAGCCGGCGCTGCTTACAAGTAGGCCACTTTGGTAGTGGTTTGGTTTGTATACTTATTTGTTATAGAATAAATGTAGAAAAAGAGGTATCAAGTTATTAGTTATTTGCCTGTTAAGTACGTTTGTTTTATAAAACACCGGGAAGTGGGCTTAAATGCATAGATCACACGTTCTTAGAGTAGCATGGGAGACTGCCATGATTACTGTAGGTAAGACGAATCAGGAATAACACGTTTAACTTTGGAGTTTCGATAAAGGGAATGCTGAACCGTGAGGGTTTAAAGTGAATAAAGAATTACTAAATAGTGTCCCGCGTAAAATTATGTCCAATCATAGGATATAAATGAATGACGCTTTAGGTTTTGAATAAAGGAGGTGGATACATAGTAATTTCATACGTTGCATGTTTGTCAGGTGTTCTTTCTAGAAATATAATTGTCAACTAATTGAAAGGGGATAATTAGTGTATGAATTGACAATTTAAAAGGAAGTAAATGCTGTCTAATATAGCAAATATACTAAATTTCATTTGCATTTGGTCGGCAAACATACAAACAGTGTGATTTGACGGGGCTAGTTGAAGATTTGAGCTGTTAGTGGATTTTGCACTGAATAGAACTCAGAAGCTCTGTGATTCTGTTTGGTTATTAGTCAAAAAGACTCGATATGAACTTTACATGATTTAAGTAACATGCCAATGTGCCAATAATTCAACTTCATGTTTTGCTGTCATAGGTATGTCTCTCAGTTTGAACAGGGTAGCTTGATTAACTTTAGTAGTGTTTGAACATGATGTACTTGCTATTTCCTGTAATTAAATAGGGTTTTAGGCTATGAGGACAAGACTTTATGTACTTCAGGTGCTTGTTAAACACGTTGAGGACTCCCAAATGCTTTAAGTACCAATTTATGAGGACCGTGCTTAGATCGCATCATTATTAGTAGATCGTGCAAATATCAAGAGGGTGTATAGGATCGCTTACTTTTTCTGCTAATCTGCGTATTTCTTAGCATATAAGCACTTTGGAGTGTTTTGGCAATCCAAATTGCTTCGGCTTACTTTTGTGTATCTGTCAAGCTGGTTGTGCCCTTCTTATTTCAAAATGCTTGTTTGAAATGAAATTGGAATTTACTTTGTAACCTCAAATCAAACCTAAGGGCGCGTTTAGTTGGAGGAAAATACCCTATTTTCCGCATATATTCCGCAAAATGTTATTTGTAAAACAAGGAAAACCGAAACCGCATTCAAATTGTTTTCTTTTCTTTCTAAAACTTCTCCACAAAACTAACAATTATTATTTCCTAACTTGTCAATGAAAATTACAAAATACCTGTTTGATGTTTACTTTGTAACCCAAAAGCCCCACTTTTCTTCTTTAAAATGGGAAAAAAATCATCTAGATGTGGTTTCGGTTTGTATACTTATTTGTTATTGAATAACTGTAGGAAGAATAGAGTTATCCAAGTTATTAGGATTTGCCTGTTATAGGTACGGTTTGTTTTATAAAACACAGAAGTGGTTAAATGCATGGATCACTGTTCTTAGGAGTTAGCATGGGAACTGCCATGATAGTGTGGGTAAGAAGAAGCTGGGATAAGCAAAGGTTAAGCTTTGGAGTTTCGATAAAGGGGAAGGATGACCGGGTGAGGGTTTAAAGGTGAATAAATAGATTACTATAAGTGTCCGCGTAAATGTCCAATAATAGGAGTTAAATGATGACGCTTTAGGTTTTGAATAAAGGGGTGATTCTTAGGATTTCATACTTTGCCATGTTTGTCAGGTTCTTTCTGTAAATATTAATTGTCAAATCTATTGAAAAAGGGATAATTAGTTGGTGTGGATTTGACAATTTAAAAGGGAAGTAAATGCTGTCTAATAGTAGCAAATATACTTGAAATTAATTTGGTCGGCAAACATTACAAACAGTGTGATTTGACGGGGCTTGTTGAAGATTTGAGCTGTTAGTGCATGCGGTTACTCAGTTAGTGGATTTTGCACTGAATAGAACTCAGAAGCTCTGTGATTCTGTTCGGTTATTAGTCAAAAAGTCTCGATATGAACTTCACATGATTTGAGTAACATGCCAATGTGCCATTAATTCAACTTCATGTTTCGCAGTCGTATGTATGTCTCTCAGTTTGAACAGCGTAGCTTGATTAACTTTAGTAGTGTTTGAACATGATGTACTTGCTATTCCTGTAATTAAATAGGGTTTTAGGCTATGAGGACAAGACTTTATGTACTTCAGGTGCTTGTTAAACACGTTGAGGACTCCCAAATGCTTTAAGGGTGTGTTTGGTTTAGAGAAATGAAGCTAGAGTAATGGAATTGTTCCTAATTCTCATGTTTGGTAGGTCGAGAAATATAAAAGGTGGAGATTTCGAAACTCTTGAGAATCAGCTCCTTTGCAAATTGATTTCCACCCCTTTGTGTATGGAAATGAGTGCTCCTTTAATTCTCCGTGTTTCTTTTTTTTTCCCTAAAAAAATAGCCACTTAAAAAAGGGGGTATAAATGTAAGTAAGCACGTGCAAGTCACAATTAACCCAATCCTTAACAATGGTGAGAAACCCTAGCCCCCAATATCATATTTTTCAAGCAAATTTTGCCTTTTAATTTTCTGATAAATCTCTCCGATCTTCAAGAATTGCATCTCGTCATTCCCTTGGCATGTATCTGTTGCTTCGTAACCATCTTGTCTAATCATCAATATTTATTTAATCATTTGCCTACCTAAAACTCAACCATAAATCTCAAGTAAATAGGTACTAATCTGCTCATGAACTTAATTTATAGTTCTTGTATCCAAATGACTTGGATTCAGTTTTGTGTATTGAAAGTTATTTTATAATAGAGCAACAATTGCTTTGAGAAAGGATCACACAGGTAGCAACTTTATTTCACCATCTTTTTCATTTTCAATGTTTGTCTTGATAAAATGGACAATATGAAACTTTTATTATGGAGCTAGATTGGCTTCCTTGTACCAGTTTAAGGAATTGGTTGTAAACGCGGAACAAAGTTATGATGTTTCATATCGAACAAAGACAGTTATTTTTCTTATATTTCTTTGGTCAATTTCTCGATTTTACGAAACAGTGGAGTTGATTGGTAATTCTCTACCATTTTCAATTCTTTACTTTCCATTCTCTACTTCATTTCTATTCTCTAGATTTCTCTCTACCAAACGCGCCCTAAGTACCAATTTATGAGGGCCGTGCTTAGATCGCATCATTATTAGTAGATCAAACAAATATCAAGAGGGTGTTTTGGATCGCTTACTTTTTCTGCTAATCTGCTTATTTCTTAGCATATAAGCACTTTGGAGTGTTTGGACAATCCAAATTGCTTCGGCTTAGGTTTTGTGTATCTATTAAGCTGGTAGTGCCCTTCTTATTTCAAAATGCTCATTTAAAAGAAATTGGGATTTACCTTATAACCTCAAATCAAACCTAAGGGCGTGTTTAGTTGGAGGAAAATACCCTATTTTCCACAAAATGTTATGTGTAAAACAAGGAAAGCCGAAACAGCGTTCAAATTGTTTTTTTCCCTTAAACTTCTCTACAAAACTGACAGTTAATATTTCCTAACTTGTCAATGATAATGACAAAACACCTGTTTGACGTTTTCTTTGTAACCCAAAAGGCCAAAACCCCCACTTTCCTTCTTTAAAATGGAAAATACAAAATCATGTAAATGCTTTATTTTCAACACAAACCCCCCCTCCCCCCCCCCCCCCCCCCCCCCCCAAACACACACACACACACACAACACCCCCATCCACACACACATAAATTCCTACAAAATTAGGGCTAGAAAAGTAGGAAATGTTTCCTCACAACTAAACTCACCCTAAGAATCCTTAAACCAAGTATGGAACCCCATAAGATTCCTTTTCTACTCCTCAAGAAATTACTTATGATAATCATGAAATAAGCAAATTCAAGTACTATTTTCTGTACTGATTATTCTTAAACTTCTTATCTGCTTCTGCTTATAAGCTGAAAACGTAAGCAATCCCAAGCACCCTCGAAGAATAGAATGTATGCTTCAAATGTGGTGAACTCCTGGAAGGAATATACGAATTACAGATTTTGAGGCCATTCCAGGGGTTGTTTTTGACGTATGTGTTTCTACCAAGCTAGCCTTATCTAACCATCTGTAACTAATGTATTATATCTTTTTGGAACTGCAGCTACACAAAAAGATGTGAGAATCTTAACACAATGGTATCATTTGTCTGGTGGCTGGTTGGCTTCTACTGGATGGTATCCGGTGGTGATGTTCTTCTACACAACGCTCCACGGCTGTACTGGTACGTCTTGAACGATTGTGATATAACCCTCTGGAACATAAAATAGCTGTTGACTGACCCTGGTGCTGGTTTTGCTTTATTTGTTTATTTTATTTTTTTGGGTAACCATGCTTTTGCTTTACGTATAGAACATAGAGTAGGATTATTGACATGTAAGGGAAGTTCATTTTGTATGATAAGAGCTTACAAATCTTTTTAGCAACACTCAGGCACAGTTTAGTGAAAAGTATAAGGCAAAATAGTTTTGCAACCAAGTGAAGCATAAGGTTCAAAATCCCTGTATAGTGAAAAATAGTAGGCGTGGTTTATTTTAAAAAGCAAATACGGAACTGTTATAAATTATTGTGACTAGAAAACAAGAAATAATACAAAAGTATCTCTCCTGAGCTCTAGTTCCTGTGCAATCGCGGTTTAGTTACCGTGAATGAAAGAAATTTAACACCTTAGAACAAAAGTTTGTTGATTTTAAGCAACACTTTAGCTCTTGACATAAACCTTTGGGTATTACAATTCTTTCTTTTTTCTCTCTTTCTTACAAGTGCAGGTTGACCGTGGTCTTTTTGGCATTCGATGTGTTCTTTGCCATATTTTGTGTTGTTTTGGCATGTTTAATCGGGATTGCTCTTTGTTGTTGCTTACCCTGCATCATTGCAATACTGTATGCAGTTGCTGGCCAGGTAATATATACATAATAATCTATGATTTTAGTTGTGATTATCTATCATAAAGGTGTTTGATGGCATCCTATGTGATTACTGCAGGAAGGTGCATCCGAGGCAGACCTCAATGTTCTTCCCAAATACAAATTTCAGGTATCAAATGATGAGAACAAGCCTGATGTTGGAGCAGGTAGAATGGTTCCTATTGAATCAAATGCTAGTAGCTACTTAGCTGTTGAACGCGTTCTTTTACCCGAGGATGCTGTAAGTTCAGATTTAAACTAAATAATACAGTAAAGACCTTTATTGCCAAATACTCAAATCAGATGTTGCAATGTTCTTTATGCAGGACTGCTGCATATGTCTAAGCACATATGAAGATGGAACAGAACTTCATTCGCTTCCTTGCAACCATCATTTCCATTCGACTTGCATTGTGAAATGGCTGAAAATGAATGCGACATGTCCCCTTTGCAAGTACAACATCCTCAAGGGAAATGAACAAGTTTAAACACCGGCGCAACTCTATGTATTTATGGATGTACAGGGGGGAATGTAAGCTTTGGTGAGCAAAGAAGAATCCAATATAAATCTGACATTCATTAGATTGGCGACATCATCCTTTATGTTTGGTGTTTTTGGTAGGAGTTTGGTCTTGTTGGTTCAACTTTATGTTTGGTGTTTCCGGTAGGAGTTTGGTCTTGTTGGTTCAAATGAACAGAATAATGCATACATATCTAGGATTAACTTATATAATAGTATATATTGTGTAGCTATGCTTGGGAGTGACTAGTTTCTAATCGGGAAGTTATAGAAAAACCTCCTTTCCTTTGGAGACAGAGGTCAAGGGTTCAATCCTCACCCCCTGCAAAGCCGGAGGTCTTCTGGAAGCCGCCTCTCTACTTTCGGGTAAGAGTAAGACTGTCTACATCTTACCTTACATACCTCGTGGAAGACGGGATTGGGTAACGTTACCTTACCTTAGGTTACCTTCTATATAGATGCATTTATGGGTGTCAAATGGGTTGACCCGAACCAGACCCGAACCCGATAAGACGTTATAGAGTCGGGTTGATTCTGGTCTAACTTAGCTTAGCGGGTTTATTGGGTCAACCCGATAGACCCGGTAACCTAATAGGCTCGGGTTAGGGTTTAGTTTCTTATCGGGTTATCGGGTCAACCCGATAAGATATAAGGACATGCTCACAAATCTTTAATCACATCGCGAAACCTAGCGGTTTGTATTGTCGTTTGTGATTTTTTAACTGGATTGTCACATGTGGACATCTTTCTTTTTTGTTTAAAATATATAGAAACTAAGGTTAGGTAACTTATCTCTCTTACATGCATCCACAAGTGCACGACACATCATTTTGTAAAACATTGTGTGAAAGTTCTTTTGTGGTTCTAGCATTCCTCAAATATATATGATGACATCTACCCACTTGGTGTTCGTCAACAGGTTTATAAATTATGTGTTCGTTAACATGTTAATCCATTATGAGCATATAAATTTCTCATCAACAGTTAAGGTTAGATGAACCCATATAGAATTTTTAACTGCATTGTTGATTTGCTCATAATGCATTATCTGGATTAATAGGTTAATCCATTATGAGCATATAAAATTCTTATCAACAATCCGATAACCCGCAACGTGATAGACCCGTACCCGATAGACCCGAATCCTTATAGGGTTCGGGTTTTGGGGTGGCAATTTCTGACTCGACACAAAACCCGACCTGAAACTGACACAAAAATTAACAGGTCCGGGTTGAGTCTAATAGATTTTCGGTCGGGTTTGGGTCGATCCATTTGACCCGTTTATTAAACATGGTTCGGGTTGAGAATAAATTAAGCGGGTCGACCGGACAACCTGTTTAAGATTTTTTTTCTTATATTAAAAAATTATTTATAGTTTATTATATGTGTTAAATGAGTTAAACGGATCGACCCGCAAACCTGTTTAACGAGTGTAATGTGCCAACTTTATATAAAATGGTTAAATGGGTCAACGCAAAACCTGTCTAACCTATTCAACCTGTGTACCATATTTAACCCGCCAACCCAAGTATATATACAGGTTAAATGGGTCAGGTTTGAGTTTTATGTAAATAGGTTAAGGTTGACATAGCTGACCCGATTATTTAAATGAGTTAGGTTCGGTTTGAGGTTTTCTGACCCGCCAACCCGAACCCGACCCGAATTGCCACCCCTAGTCGGGTTGTGGGTTAGTTTTTATTTTTTCAAAACACGATAGACCCGACCCGATACGCCCCAAACCTGACCCGATAACCCGATTGACACCCCTAGATGCATTTGCATGTAAAGTACTTCGTCCCACATTAAGTGTCCAGTTCGATCTTTAATATTTTTGTTTATGTTATATAATACTTAATGAAAATTATACCAATGAAAATACATTTAAAGCTCAATATATTCATATATTTTGTATTAAGTATTACGGTATATAACAAAAAAAAAATAGTTAATGTCAAAGTTGAAGAAAAAAACTTCAAAAAGTTAAACTGGACACTTAATGTGAGACCGGATAATGTATAAAAAAACAAGTTGTTAAAATGGAAATGATAAAATGTCCGACTTGATGAATGTCTTAAAATTATTGAGAGATTGATATTTACTTAACGATGTTTGCGTTTTATAAAAAAGTTACACCGGAGAATGCTTGAACCAACACTTGTCTGAGGAACGTATAGTGCTCAATTGTTGTGAGCTTATTTACGAAAGGTAAAAATGGAAAATGACACAATCTCACACTTGACTTTATAATTTACTTAAGTAGCATGAATTATGAGCTTATTGTTGGTGTTAGGAGTCAGAATAGGGTGAAGATTGTCCGCGTATATACCGGACGGGCACCATATCCGAACGGGTCGGACGGGCGCACTACATCAACCCGAAAGAAGACAAAACGTTAG
>BQNB010052679.1:0-40370 GCA_026074375.1 Tanacetum coccineum | reverse complement strand
GGTTAAGTGATCTAGCTCATTTGATCGATAACTATATTGTAAGACCATGTTTATGATAACTCAATCTTTCATTAAAATATATTTTTATTTTTTTATATTTATGCAGTCAATATATACAACTAATATTTTGTTTTTTACCATTTATCAACAACTCAACCCAACCTAAAATATAATATTATTTCTTTAAAATTAATAAAAGAGTATGAGAAAGAAAAATACATACGGTAAAAAAGTGTGCTAGAGAGAAATATGTGAAAGTTTTAAGTTCATTTGGATACAAAAAGTTTTGTGAATACTAGGGGACTCATGAGGAGAGTTATATTGAATACCAAAAAAAGGTTGGATACTAGGGGACTCATCCACACCATCCATCTAAAAAAAAATCAATGGTTGTGATTAAAAGCATTTAATTATTTCACCAATTTTTTAAAATTTAAATATCTCCTAAACCGTTAATCGTTAAGTAAAAAAAAATATACCATCACGACGAGCATTTAATTATCTTTCAATAGATATCCACTTTGATATACTTTCGACAAAAAAAAAATTTACGTTTTTTTCACGTCTTTTTCATCTTTTTTCCACGTTTTTTTCAAATTTTTTCAGATTTTTCACGTTTTTTTTACTTTTTTCACCTTTTTTTTTCGTTTTTCACGTTTTTTCGAGAATTTTTTTTTCTTCGTTTTTTCCGTTTTTCACGTTGTTTTCTCGTTTTTTTTCCGTTGTTGAAATTTGCATTAAAAATCATATATGATATAACACTAATATCATATATGATTTAACACTAAAATTAAATATCATATATGACATACAATTAATATCATATATGACATTAACACATCTATATATGATTTAACACTAACATCATATATGATTTAACAGTAAATCTAAATTTACATATTCGATTATCAGCAAGTTCAATGAGGAAAAAGTCGGTAAAAAATGTGGAAAATAAAAACAGGTAATTTTTTTTTGTCGAAAGTATATCAAAGTGAGAAAACGTGAAAAAAAACGTGGAAAAAAGTGAAAAAACCGCTGAATAATTATGTGAAAAAACGTAGAAAAAAATGTGAAAAAAAAAATAAACGTGAAAAAAAGTGGAAAAAAAACTTGAAATTTTTTTTGTCGAAAGTATTTTCAAAGTGGATTTCTATTAGATAGATATTTAAATCCTCATCTGTAGATGGTATATTTTTTTCGCGCTTGACGATTAACGGTTTGAGAGATATTAAAAGATTGAAATAAAAAATGGTTGAATATAATTTATTGGTTTAATCTCGATCCATTGATTATGATGAAGATGAAGGGTGGAGATTGGGTTCCCTGGTAATCACAAAAAACTTTGTCTCCAAATGATCCCTAAATCGGGGACTCTTCCCCACCCTCCATCTTCATCTATGCATTGGATAAGATAAAAATAAGAAAAAAAATTTTTTTGTTTCCGTTTCCTTTTTTTACACTTGAGGGTATTTTTGTCTTACTATATTAATCTAAATGTCTATTATTAACAACTCATTTGATACACAATACTTGCACTTCTTTTGATTTTTCTCTCTCTACAACGATTCACAACTAATCGACCGATCAACACAAACAACTAATCGATCGATCATCAATCGATTAAATTATTTTAAATCGATGATCTCCTTCTTTCAGTTGAATGTTTGTCATTAGAGCTTATTGTGATGTGATTAAGCTTTACTAATTTATGTGCTTATAATTTAGTTATTTGGAACGAATATCTAGATAATTATTTGCTATTGTTACAGCTAATTTATTTGGTGATTTATATTAGTAAGTTTATTAATCAATCATAATCTGTATTAGTTTGTTAATTATAAGCTTGCTTTAGATTATTTGGATGGACATTGTAAGAGATCTTATTAGGATTATTTATGTTGCTAGTGTTTAATAAAGCTTTATTATTAGCTTTTTTTATGTTTTTGGATACAACTCTAGTTGATTAATGTGTTGATATAAGTCTGAAGTATGGTGCGTTTTAGCCTATCATTTAGTCAATAAGTTGTTTTAAGTAGGTTTTGTGTTAACGTGTTTGTTTTATCATTTATGATTATGTCATATATGATTTTACTGTTTTGTCATATGTATATGACATGTGATTATCATATATGATATTTTTTTTAAACAGTTTATTTATTCTTTTATATTCATTTTATATTTTCAGGATTGAAGAACATGAATGCTTGTTGATTATGTGAAAGTTTTGATCACAACAAGAGGAGGTGCCCTAAGAGGTTTGAAGATCACGAACAAGTCATGGTTCAACATGAAGTTGTTGTTCAAGAAGAAATTGTTTAAGAAAGTACTTGTTTATGTTTGATTGTTATAAGAACAAGTGTAATAATTCTTTTTTCACTTGAATTTTGTTGTTCTTGATCTTACATGAAATCTGATTCTATCATATATTCATATTATGATATTCTAGGAAGAATTCATTATATGAATTTTGCATCGTTTTCTTTTATATTTGAATTATCATATGTGATACTTGTATTTTTACAATTTGATAATTTAGTATCATATGTGATTTCTTTCATAATTCGTATATTGATTTAACCATGGTTAATCATGATTTGTCAACTAGCATACTTTGATGTTTAATCAAATGATAACATGTGTGAATGTTCTAATATTTTTTTATTGGATAGTTTAATATGAATGTGTGCGATAAAACTTTAACAAAATAGACATATATCGAAAATTACATTCGCAAATGTTTTACCATATAACATGATGACATCCAACCTCTTTGTTTGAAGCTTTGTTTCACCTAATTCGGAAAGAGAACAATAGACTTGCAACTATAGTATAAGAAAAAGCTTCTCTTTGATAGCGGTCATAGGGGAGTTCAGAAAGGGTCTGTATCGTTAGATTGAGAACTAAAACTGTGCTGGGGGTAGGGGCGGGATGTAGCCAAGTGGATCAAGGCAGTGGATTGTGAATCCACCACGCAGCGGGTTCACTCCCCGCGTTCTCGCCCATCAATAATGGACCATTTATTACGGAGAGGACAGAAGATAAACCTAGAAAGCTTTTTTCTGCAAGTCATCTCGAGGCTTCAAACGCATCCAAGCAATTGGTATCCGATTGAAGCATAGAAATAGATTCGCGTCGCCTACTTGCTGAAAGCACCAAAAAAGTTAAACCATTATTGCAAGACATTGTACCAGTTTCCAATGGATTACAAAAATCATTCGTAGACGTCAAACTCCATACGGGGATTACAGAGGAAATAAACAGATTATATCTTTTTGACCCGTGAAATAAAAATTCATGTCTTCTTCATTGAGCTCTTGGGCCTTGGGATGTTGTTGACGTTGTTTAAGATGTCTTGAAACAGCCATTTTCTGCCACAAATAAAAAGTTTTGATTTAACTTTCAAATCAACGTTTTCATATATTGATATATTATATATCTTATAACAAAAAGTTAACCATTTCAACAGATTATCATATAATGTTATTATACACACAAGTAACTTTTTCAAACTTTTATATATCAATAAAATCCTCTCATAAACGCTCAAAAAAAAAAAACAAACCTAACTTATATCATTATATGATATATTATAATGTTAACAAAGTTAACTTTCAAGCAGATTATCATATATGATATTATACACGGAATTAACTTTTCAAAACCAATATATCACGAAATCTCACAAACGATTGAAAACCCTAACTTTATCATTTATGATATTGTTTATAAGTTTCTACAATTTTTCAGGCAACTGATCATATATGATTTTTTACTAACACGTGATTTCATCTTTTTTTAAAACTTCTGTATGATCAACAAATCCTTTATAAATAGTGAAGTTTTTGCTTCTAATCACATATTTTCTTCATCATCATCAGATACTCTGATCTAAAGGTTATCTTATCACTTTACCCATTATCAAATATCAACATTTCTTCATTCTAAATGTGTATATAACACAACAACTTGAAACTAAAAACCACAATATGTTCATCACAAAGCTCTATAAACAGAGGTTTCTCTATTTATGGCATAAATATCATTAAAATTTGTCTAGATGAAGTGTTTTATACCTGAATCGTTGATGTTTAATCATTATTTTCGAGCTGTGCTTCTATACTCGAAAACATTCACATCTATCAGGCTTAATCATTTATGATATATGATCGTCAATAAACAACATTCACCGTCGTTATCTTTATTTTTTTTGCATCGTACGATTATGTGTTGTGTTATTTTGATCGGTTTGAATGTGTGTTTTTATGTTGTGTTTTAGAAGAGAAAGGGAGAAAGGGAATTCAGATCTAGATCTGGAAGTAATGATGGAGTGGTAGGTGTGTGAGTGAAATTGACCAAATACCCTTCCATCCTTTTCTATTTTTTTAATTAAAATTTATTTTACTCATGGCCTTCATTATTTTTAGAAGGATGGCTCAGGTTCTGTCCCCAAGTATCCAAGAAAAAGATAGGGTATTCCATATAATCTCCCTCTTAATTATACTATAGGACAGTTTACGAATTGTCATTATTTAGACATGTCATCAAGATCTGTACATGTCACCAGTTGTGGTGTATTATATGCCACATCAAACGCCCAACTAGGATCATCTACTTGGCATGAATCCGGATTTATTTAAAAATATAATATTATTTCTTTAAAATTAATAAAATAGTATGAGAAAGAGAAATACATACGGTAAAAAAGTGTGCTAGAGAGAAATATGTGAAAGTTAAAATCTTTACTTATATATAGGACAGTTTACGACACGTCATTAAAGACATGTCATCAAGTTGTCCATGTCACCATTTTTGGTTGTAGTATTATGCCACATCAACGCCAATACTCAAAAAAATAAATAAAAAACTAAAGACATCCTACATGGCATGAATCCGATTTTTTTTTAAAATTATGTGACTGGGAGGATTCGAACCAGGTTGTTTGTTTAGAAAACAAACGCCTCATCCACTGGACTAAGCCAATGTTTGTGGCAGATTTGGTAAACACAACATAGTGATGCTTTAAAAAAACATTAAGTCAATACAATAAATGGATATGTGGTCAACGATTTCAAATCATCTGTTTAACTTTTACTGTGCAGTTACACAATCCCTAAAATTTCTCCCTAACAAATCGTGATCTTTTACACTGAATTTGACTTTGAAAAAAATCATAACTTACTTTTTTCTCCTTATATTAAACCTATCACTCGGCATTTCCAAAAAATAATCCTCCAAAACAACATAACCCTAAAAAACTGCCATTGCAGCTCAATACACACTCCATTTACCCAATTCAGTTTCAACCAATTAGCCAATTAAAATTTTCGATTTTATGTAAAATTTAAAATTCTAGGATTGAATCACTAAAATAAGGTGATTATGAGTTACTAATGATCTATTTTGTGATTCTAAAATTAGGTGTTTGAATTGTAGATTGGAATTCACGATGCGGCTTATTATCTGGTATGGTTTTAATCCCCAATTTTATTTTTATACTTAGTGTTAGGTTGATGTATGCTAACTGTGTAAAGGTGACGTGGTTGTGATTACGAATGCTTTGGAGTGTTACCAGGTAAAATACCAGCTCTTGTGATCTCGTAACCAAGCTATTGAGTAAGTCTAGGTTGAAAATGTTATTATGATTAAAATGTTGAACCAACAGGCTCACACTGATGAAATCTGGTTCAAACAACAATGGAGAGCCTAGAGAAAGAAATATAAAGCACCGGACGAGCTAATCTTTCTAAAAGCGATTGATGGAAAACTACAGGAAGCTGTTAAAGATGATCCAGCTCTCAACAAGAAAGTGATTGAAGCTACTAAAGCTTACATCAAAAACTCTACCAGTCTCACTGAGCTTCGCACCTTGGTTAAGAGTTTTTACCATGGCCTGATGTATGTAGTAGACTCACTCAAGGCCACTGCTCAAAGTCAAGATAAGCACCTAGCTGACTAGGCCAAGTCATCAACTTCCATAGCTTGGAATCTTGATCCACGATTGTCAGCTATTGAAAACTCTTAGGCTGTCATTCGCGATAAGGTCTCTTCTCTTAAGCAATACACCTCTAATATCAAGGCCATGGTGACAGAGATATTTTAGGCCTTCAAGATCAGTTCCCACCCTTCAATGTAGTGTGCACAACTATGCACAAGTCTATTCACTACTCCTACTTATTGCTGGCCCAAACAAATGTTGGGGGGAGAATGTTACACAAGTCACTGAAGAGCCTCCTTCTCGTATTGAGGGGGAGACTGAAGACATGGAGACTAAAAGCAAAGAGGAAAATCCTGAAGAACCAAAAATGGCACTCCTTATGTCATCTTTCAAGCCACCTAAAGAAACCTCATCCCAACAAACTGTGAAGCTTACAGATACAATCCTTGACATCCCAAGTCACAAACCTACTGTTCCTTCAACAACTCTTATTGTACCTGGTACATCAATCCCTATAACACCGTCTCCTCAAGCATAACAAATCACCACCATCATCCCTAAACCTCCTGCCCCTCAAAGAGATGGTAAAGGACAAGCCCTGATCCTAATGCTCCAGTCCTTGTTCCTTACATGATAAATGGGAAATTGTTCTACCTCACTGAAGAAAAAATTCAAGCACACTTAGACAAGGAAGATCAGATCAAGAAGGCTGTTGAAGAGGCCAAGTTGTTTGAAATGAACAAGCCTGAGGTGATCAAAGTGGTTCGTGAGGAAGCTAAGAATATTGGAATAAATCCAAAAATAGTTATTAGTGCTCAAGCTGGTGAGAAGTTTAAGAAAGCTCAGGATGTTGAACATGAAGTGCTCAAAAGAGATCATACCCTGATGGCCCAAAGAGTGATGGAGCTAAAGAAGAAAAGAGCTGAGCAATACAATTAGACCGTTTCCAGCAGACTGAAGACAGAACCTATCACTAATGTAAACTTCTGTACATCGGAAATATGTCCGGGAGCGTTACTTCATAATACAATTGCACAAGATATGAGAGAACAACCTCTAAATGAGTCATTTGAAAAGTAATCTCGTTGATTTAACTGTAATTGAACTTGATATAACATTTGTCCCAAAGTTGCATGTTATTACCATGTGGGTGCCTCTTCCCAAATATATATTAGGTGCCTTTTCCCAAAGATATAATGGGTGCCTCTTCCCAAAGATATATTGGGTGCCTCTTCCCAAAGATATATTGGGTGCCTCTTCCCAAAGATATACTAAAATGCACTAATTGAGTCTAGAACCAAATGAGATCATATCATTAAATCTCACATAAGACATAAAAGTACATTTGTATTAAACATCAATGATACAAAAGGTACTAGAGTTGCTTATACGTCTTTGTGACATTGCACGAAACATTCAATGAGTGATACTTAATTAAAAGTATTCACAATGATGAATGGAAATCCTACGAGTGCTAACATCAGGCCAACGCTGAACGTAGGTCACTAATTTGAAAATGATTGCTTAATGATTCATTTTAGTGTTAACTAGCAATCTAAGTGATCTAGTAGTTATCATGTTCTTTCGAAATTTGTTTCCAAAAAACACAAACAACATTTCCTTGATTTATTCAAGTCAAGTGTTGGATTACCAAGATCTCTTAAGATGTCACAAGATTGATAGGGGGAGATTGTCACTACTCTTACATTGCTACATCCATCTTCAACAACAACAACATCTCTATCTTTCACAAAGCAAGTACACCGTCATATTCATACCTTCATACCTTCATAACTCATACTCAAAGATCAAAGATACACTTCCGCAACTCTGATAAATCAAAGAACTTCCTCAAATCAGCCAGCTTCTGATCAAGACAAAAGTTCTACACGAGGAAGATTGTTAGATATCAAGGAAAGTATGAGTATGTTAGTCAAGAGCTTCAAAAGACAAATCAAGATAGATTCATGGTAAGCAACGATGATATGAAAAGATCTCAAAGGCAAAGACGAAAGAAAATGGAAAGATAAAGATCAAGATCACAAGAGCATTATTGGAACGAGACCACTATTACACAACAAGACTAAAGACAACAAGCATTAAAGATCAAAGACCAAGGTCACAAGAGAGATCTCAATGATCATCCCTTAGGGGGAGATTGTTAGGAATAGAAAGTGTTGATCATTAATGTAATCAAATAGAGATCTCAATGATCGTCCCTTAGGGGGAGATTGTTAGTAATGAAAAAGTGACGATCTTATTGAGATCAAGTCTTGTAATAAATAGTGAGATAATAATGTGTAATAGGTTAGGTGAAAGGCTCGTGACTTAAACGTAGTCACGAGACCCAGCTAAATAGCCAAAGGCTAAAAGCCAAGAGCTATTAGCTCACCTTGTAAATGGGTATAAATACCCCTCCTACCTCACTTGTTGAGGTGATTCTTCTAATCTAAATTACTCCTTCAGGAAATCTCAAAAGAAGACTTGACAAATACTTGCTTCTCGAGTGGATTTCAACTGGCATTTTTGTCGTTATTTGGAGAAGAGATTGAATATTTCGCACCAAGGTTGTTCTTCAACATGGATAAATTAGAAAAGAAACTTAATAAAGAAGAATTTAATGAAGAAATAGCCATGGTTGTCTTCAAGGTGTTCAAGAATCAGTTTTGGCAGTTCATTAATAATCAGATCTTTATGGATTATGATGATCAAATGGCAAATAAGTTCTTTATCGAATACACTCTATGTGATGCTCAATTGTTCCAAAATATCTTAATCAACAAAATGGATTCTGTTGAGAAGGCTATTATTAAAAGAGGACTGTATAAAAGAGCGCATGATAGCAGGGTAAATAAAAGAACGATGTAGACGCAAGAGGGTATGGTTAATATGGTTAAGGATAAACATGATGTTAGTTTGGTTGTCAAGGCAAGAAGAGGGACAAAATCAGAAAAGGAGAATGAAAGCAGTAGATCAGGAAATGATACAAGGGCTGAAGGTGTAGATATCAGACTCTCCAATGAACCAGAGCCAATGAATGAGGTATAATCTATTGCTACATACAATGTGTTTGCTAATGACAGACAATATGTTGAGCAACCTAAATTAATTAATGAATGAGGGGTTGACCAGGATGTTGTACAACGTCTAAACAAACGCCCTTTGCTTGCTTCCGTAATTGAGAATAAAACAATTGAATCATTTAAATAAACTCTAGAGTCTGAAAATGATTGACTCAAAAAGACCATTGCAAAGTTACTAAAGGATTTTTCAAACTGGAGGCACAAAGTATTGCTTTTGAAATAGCACTTCAGTATAAAACGTAAGAAAAAAATTCTTTGAAAACATTGCAAAAAGAAAGTGAGAATTTTTTGGCATCATTACAAATCGAAAATGCACATTTGAAACAGACTTATAAAGATTTGTTTGAGTCAATTCAAAGTTCAAGGGTTGAGACTAATCAATGTGATAAAGTTAAAATTAAGTTCGATATGGATAAAATTGAAACTCAAAACATCGAGTTGGAACACCAAGTGGCTTCTTTAATTAAAGAGAATGAACACTTGAAGTTGGTTTACAAAAATTTCTTTGATTCAATCAAAAAGCCACGAGTTCAGAAAGAAAATTTGAGATCTATGTCTGAATTCGCGATTGATCACATTTTGGGTAAAGATGATTCCTCTTCAAGTTCAATAGCTGAGAGTAATATTTCTAAAATTGAAAAGGAATCGGGGAAGAATATTTGTAAAAGTGCAAAATGTTAGCTTCAAACAAAGATTGTCGAACTTGAAAAGGTTTTGACTCAACAAACAAAAGATTTTGATGATGTCAAACTTGAATTGTCAAAAAGAACAGCCAAATTTGAAGCGTATTTTGAAAAACTTGAAAATACGAAATTTGTTCTCGAACGACAATTAGCTCGTAAGGTTGATGATTCTAAAGCTGAAAAGGATCAATGTTTGAAAGAAATTAATCATTTAAGGACTCAACTTGAAAATCTTAAAGGGAAGTCTGTGGAAACTAAGTTTGATAAACCTTCGATTTTGGGAAATCCACCTGCTGATAAACTTTTGATAACATCTAAACTTTCAAACTCACGGTTTACTCCCAAAGTTGTTGTGCAAAAGGATTTGTCAAAACCAGTCACTGCACAGTCTTTGCCTAGAAATGAAAAAGATCAGCTTTTGAAACGAATTACATCTTTAGAATCAAAATTAGCATCACAAGATCTTCGTTCTTTTCAAAAAAGAATACCATGAGTTGAGAACTGCATACAATGCTTTAAAAGTAAAGTTTGATTCTCTTAACTGGACAAAAAGGAAAACCAAAGTTTCAAACTCTTCAAAACCTAAATTAGGTGTTTCAGAAAAGGTTCACACGGGTGAATTCTCAAAACCATTTTCAAAAAGGGTTTCTTAGTTTACAACCTATTCTTTGCAAAAAGATAGGAAGTTTTATAAGAAATCTCAAAGTTTTAAAACACCTACTTCTCAAAAGGTTTTTAAGACAAGTGCTTCAAATGCAAAGAATCAAGTTTTTGAAACTCCAAACTCTCGTTTTACACCGGTAAAACAAGTATGGATGTTTTCTATGAGAACTCAAACTTTTGAAACACCTAATTCTTAAGTGGTTTTTAAGACAAGTGCTATAAAAGATAAGAATCAAGTTTTTGTAACTCCACACTCTCGTTTTACACCGGTAAAATAAGTGTGAAACCAAAGCAAAGTCATTCGAAATCTTTCAAATATTCCAAACAAGACATACTTTCAATGCAAAACAAGAATGACTATGCTTTGAAAAACAAAAACAATGGAAGATTTTCAAACGTTTCAAAAACCAGTTTTCGGAATGATACATCAAGTGATAATAAAAATTGGAAATTGTTAATACAAAAAATGTCTAAAAACGTTATTTATATTTTTTGACCTCTCGATGTTTTGATAATAACAAAATGTAAAAACATTTAAGATAAAATTAAACGTTTATAAATTACTAATCGTAAAATTATATTTCTAAGACTAACCACTTAAGGTATGGATAAACAAATCATTAAACATGATTAGTGATCAAGAAAATATTTTTCTTAAACCTTACATTTCTACAAAAGTGTATTTACAAAAATATATACACAAAATATTTATTCATAAAAGAAATGTTTTATTAAAACAATAAATTTGAAATCAGATTTTTCCCCCCAAAATGGAAGGTTCCAAAACAGATAACACATTCCCCACTAAAAGACAAAAAAAGGAGCGTACTCTATGGGCGGCCCCCTTATAGGCCTGGCGGCCCCCTAATATATTAGGGACCGCCGGGACTGCCAGCAGAGTAACGGCTCTTTTTGTCTCCTATAAATACTGGGTCACCCCATCTGAAAAACACAACCTCTTGCCACGAATTTTCTCAGATATACTTTTCTCTCTTCTTTCTTTCTTTCTCAAACACATATCTTGATCACTAACATATCTTGATCATGTTTCAAGTGATTAATTCCCTCTTCCTCCCTTCTTCTAATCAAGTGCAAGAGAAGAACAATCGTATTCATCTAGAAATGAATTGTTATCAAGTGATCTCTTTCCGCCTCCTCAAGATCACAAATCTTCATTATATTTTCTTTGTGGTATTGTGTAAATTGGATTATGTGTAGATCCAATAGTGTAAATTATGTATTTGTGTGAATTAGATTGTGTGTCAATCCAAGAGTATATATCTTGTGAGCGCGTAAAGACTTAGTGAAGTCTTAGATTGGTTCTAGCTAAGATTAGGACTCGATGTCACACCCCGCCAAGGCGGAATCGCAAGGCATGATCAATAGGCATCATCATGACACAAGGTATCAAAATAAAGAAAACTAAAAATGACATTTATTAAACTTCAAAATCAAAGCGTGTTTTGATAACGCCCAAAACAACAATCCATCATATAATGCATGAAGAACAAAACATAACAAGTTCAAATAAAAACTAAAACAGATAAATCATAGACTCCGCATGTAAGCCTATGGTCCAGCTAACTCTTCTTTCTAACTCTTCATACGTTTTGCTCACCTGAAAATGATGCTTAAAATGTCAACATAATTTTTGGTGAGAGTTACAGGTTTAAGACACACATATGACACCGCGATCAACAAAAAAAAATATTTACGAACATATATGCGTGGCTATTCTATCACAAACCAAAATTCACAATTATCTGGGGTGGATCGTACCCCTCCGTCCCACAATCTATCTCCGCGCAAGACTAACCCACTTGACTAGCTAAGTTCGTTCGGGTTCACACTAGGCCATGCCATTCTCACATGCACATGCCTTACCACAATTCATAACACATAGCAATCATATAGTTCGACACTTAAAAACACATATCACGGTTCATAATTCAAAAACAATTTTGCATCATTTCCATCCCAAAATAAGTAAAAAGTAAGACTGTAAAACTCACCTCGATGCAAAGCAAATCCAAACTCTTTAATTAACCTTGCAAAGAATCTAAACAAAATAACACACATATGTTACCTCGTTTAGGTCACACACCTAAGTCGACGTAACAATCACAACGATGGATAATCTATATCCTATCTTAATTCAACTCTCTATATACTCCTCATACTTGCTAACCTCAAATTACCTCACAAACCTTACTTCTCAACTTTCTGCATTTTATCCCGTTTTTATAGTCACAAGATGACTCTAAATAAAATACTTAAACACCTAATTATTTCTTTTCCTTACATCTCATAGCTCCCTAATGAGTTGTGAGCTTCTACGATTTTTTAGAAAAAATAATAATGAGTCTAACTATTTTATAAAAATTCAACATCACAAAGTGTCCATAATATAACCTGATTCGACTTTCAAAAAGTTTAGCTTGAGCAGACCCATTTAAGCACTTAGGAAAATTCTACAAAAATTCCAGAAAATTATAAACATCATGAACATGCTACAGTAGTAAGCCCATCAATTAAAAAGATGTTTTGATATGGTTTTTGACCTTACAAACACAACTCAGAATCTGCCCTAAAAACTCTGTTTTGACAAAGAACTTTGTTTGATTAATTTGACTAAGTTTCACTCACTTTTAATTTATGAAACCTATAGAGTTGGAAAGTAGACTCTCTGTAGATAATTTTAGGCTTAAGAAAATCAATAAAAGTTATCCGTATGACCGAGATATGGCTCTCGCAAGATGACCTAAAATTATGCCCAGATTTCAGTTACGAATTTAACATGATAAACCCTAATTATTCACATCTAAACCCTAATTAAACCCTAAAACAATTTTTAATGTTTAAAACCCATTAATTACATTATTAATTACAAAACATAATCATAAATATAAAACCCTAACCCATCCTCAATGATTGTTACATGATTAAAACTTAATTGAATTGAAAAAGGTTTAAGAAATGGATACCTTAAAGCTTAGAAATCAAAACCCTAAAATTTTTAGGTTTTCCCTTGCTCATTGTGTTGATCGTCCGGCCAGAGAGAGAGAGGAGAGGAGAAAATTGATTTTTGATTTAGTTATGATTGGTATTTATAGGCTTAAAGGATAATTACCAAATTAAAATTGTAGTTTGACTCAAACTTGTTTTCTCTCCCTTGTTTTTCTCCCCTATCTGGTTGATCCACACACACCCCTTTTTTTATTATTATTTACACAAAAACCCTTTAATTTAGTTATTTTTATAAAAACATTTACTTATTTTACTAAACCTTGAACTTTCTAACTAGTTTTCAAACTAATCTAAATAGTAAGTATTTTAAAATCTATAAAATACTACACTAATATACATAATATTAATTACATATACATAATACGTACACGGAATATTACGAATACGACATTCGAAACTTCGTAAAGCCTTCAAATGATTTCATTTCCACAAGTACCATGATTCACCACTCATGTACTTCTATCTCATACACATATAAAACGCATAAAACACTTAATGACACACATAAACTTAATTATACAGGCTTCAACTAACCTGCTAAAATCTCAGTTGTCATACTCGACATCTAGCTTAGTGTCGAAAAAGAAAGTAAGCGACGTGTAAACGGTTTTATCCGCCTAAAAAGAGCTTGTTGACATAGTAAAATCTCGAGTGGAGTACCCGGGGAGTAGAGTAGGGCGAAGAGGTGTTTCGTAGCCGAACCACTATAAATCTTGATGTCTTGGTTTGATCGTTTCTTTCCTTATCTCTTTATATTGTTATTGTTTATTTAGTTCATTACATTATATAGTTTAGTTGTGATTCATATTGTTGATTGATTGACATGCAACTCGAATCAAACCATTTTATAAGCAAAGTCTTAAAACGGATAATTAACCGGTAAACTATTCAACCCCCTTCTAGTATCCTACAATTGGTATCAGAGCCAAGGTCACTCAAGATTTTTAAAATATATTGTATTTTAAAGCTTGGATCGATCTATGGATTCCTACAAATATATAGAAGGGCAATCCATGCAAAGACCACCACTTTTAAAAGTGATAGTTTTATTTATTGGAAAAATAGATTCAAGACATATGTAAAATCAAAAGATCTAGATCTTTGGTATGTTATTACCGATGATGATTTTCAACCTATTGTACAAAATCCGGAAACCAAATTAGATGAGGTTATCCCTTTTGAAAAACAAACCTATGATCTCAAAAAGAAACTTGCAAAAAATAATGAAGTTAAAATGGTTATTTACAATGCTTTGCCTAGAAAAGAATATGAAAGAATTTTCATTTGTAATACGGCAAAAGAAATTTGGAAAACTTTGTTAATCACCCATCAAGGTAATAGTCAAGTCAAAGATAATAAGATCGATCTTTTGGTTCAACAATATGAACAATTTGTTATTTCTGAAGACGAATCTATAGATAGTGCTTTTGCTAGATTTAATACTATTATTACTAGTCTTAATGCTCTCGATGAAGGTTATTGTGGCAAAAACTACTTAAGGAAGTTTCTTAGGGATCTACATCCTAAATGGAGAGCAAAGGTCACGGCGATTGAAGAGTCGAAAGACTTAACGTCACCATCTCTTGATGAGCTTATCGGGAACCTCAAAGTTTACGAAATGATCATCAAGAAAGATTCCAAAATAGTCAAAGCAAAAGTTGTAAGGAAATCTATTGCTTTAAAGGCTAAGAAAGAATCTAGTGATGAAGAGTGTTCAACTTCCGGTAGTGAAGACAAAGAGTACGTCATGGCGGTAAGAGAGACTTCAAGAAGTTCTTTAAAAGAAGAGGTAGATTCGTGAGACAACCTCGGAACGACAAAAAAGACGTTCCAAAGAAGCCGTGATGACAAGAACGGTAAAAGTGATAGAAAATGCTTTAGATGCGGCGACCCAAATCATCTTATTGGAGAATGTCCAAAACCACCGAAAGACGAGAACCAAAGAGCTTTTGTCGGAGGCTCTTGGAGCGATAGCGGTGAAGAAGATGATGAGAAGGTCAAAAATGAAACGTGTCTCGTAGCTCATGCATCAAGTGAGGTATGTTCCGAATCCTCCTACTTCAGTGATGAAAATTCATCAATTGATGATTTAGCTTTAGACAATGAATATGATAAATTATGCAAAATGAGTTTAAAGATAATCACTAAGAACAAAAGGTTAAAAGCTACTAGAAATAATTTAGAAAATGAGCTTAGAGAATTAAAAGATAAATTGTCCACACTCGAGAAAAACAAGGGAGTTAATCTCGATTGTGCAAAGTGTCATACACTTAAAATTGAGAATGAAAAACTCAAAGAAGAATCTACTAGATTAAACAAATTTGAAAAGAGTACACATTGCTTAAATGAAATGTTAAGTAATCAAAAACCCTCCGGTGATAAATTAGGTTTAGGGTTTAATTCATTTGAAGCATCATCTAGTGGAACTAAGGAAATAAAATTTGTGAAAGCTCAGAAAAAGACGTCTTCTGATGGAGGTCCCATAAATATGGGCGGCCCCCAAATTGACCAGGTGGCCTCCAAAATAACTATGGGACCGCCACCAGCAACACCTGGATTTGAGAAAATTGTGTCTTTCCAAAAATCTATTTTGGGTCCTAGACCAAAACACATAATTGTAAACAAAGTCAAAATTCCTGTTGCCAGTGACAATGAAGTTAAACAATTTACAAGCCATTGTCAAAACCCGAAGTTAGATTTTCGAAACCCAATTTTAGATCAAAAACTCTACCTCCTAGAAGAGTCAATAATAATTCTCGTTCTAAAACACCGCAACCAAAAAGACATGTTGGTCGACAAAACCAACCTCATGGCTTTCCTGTAACTTGGAACAACTTTCCACATCAAAGTTACATGCCATAGGAAATGTGTCTTCCATTCTCACATCCCAACCAATTGCATCAAATGCAAGGGATGTTTGGCACTAACAACTTTGGACCCATGAGATATTGGGGACTAAATGTTTGAGTCATTGTACTATATATATAGATATGCCTTGGAGTCGACTTGGAACCCGACGAATGGATCAAGGATTGTGGATGCTCTAAACATATGATAGGTAACCGAAAGCTCTTCTCTACGTACAAGGCATACAATGGAGGTAACGTCATTTTTGGTAGTAATCTTCGCGGTAACATCATTCGCAAATGTATGATTTCTAATGACTCTCTCAAAATAGATAATGTAAAACATGTTGATAACTTAGGATTTAACTTGCTAAGTATAAGACAATATGTGATAAAAAATGTAGAGTAACTTTCTCTGAACATGATAGCAAAATCATTAAGGATGGTAAAATCATAGGTAGAGGTATTAGGAAGAAAGGCTTATATGTGATGAAATTAGGAAATAAGCCAAATAATCAAATTTGTCTAGCAACGATTGATGAAAATTCTACTTTGTGGCATAGGAGATTAGGTCATGCAAACATGCGTCTCATTCAATCATTGGCTTCTAAGAAATTAGTTAGAAATCTACCCAAACTTAAGTTTGACCAACATTTTTGTGATGCTTGCAAAATGGGAAAACAAGCTCACGCTAGTCACAAAGCTAAAAATATAGTCTCAACGACTAGATGCTTAGAACTTCTCCATATGGATCTCTTCGATCCATCCATCGTACAGAGTTACGGAGGAAACAGTTACACCCTAGTCATAGTAGATGATTTGGACTAGATTCTTTAAGGATAAAACCGAAGCTTTTGATCAATTCGAAATACTTAGTAGGAAAATTTAAAACCAATTAGGTTGTTCAATAGTATCAATAAGAACCGACCATGATAGAGAATTTGATAATGAGGTGCAATTTAGAGAGTTTTGTAATGTCAATGGTATTACACATAACTTTTTGGCTCCATGCACTCCTCAATCAAATGGTGTGGTTGAAAGGAAAAATAAGACACTTCAAGAAATGAGTAGAACTATGTTGAATGAGTAATCGTTACCACAAAAGTTTTGGTGTAACGCCGTAGATACTTCAACATACATTCTCAACCGAATTCTTATTAGAGCCATTCTAGGAAAAACACCTTACAAACTTTTAAGAGGTAGGAAACCTACGCTGGATTATTTTAGAGTGTTTGGAAGCAAGTGCTTCATTTTGAACACCAAAGACTACCTTACAAAGTTTGACCCAAAGTCATACGAAGGTGTCTTTTTAGGATATTCTCAAAATAGTAAAGCCTACATCATCCTAAACAAACACAATAGGAAAGTCGAAGAATCACTTAACGTGACATTCGATAAAACTCCTCCACCCTCTAAGACATCACCCTTGGTGGATGATGACTTAGATGAAGAAGAAGCAATTAAGGTCACCAAAAAGAAAAACCTAGAAAGCGACATTGTGGATGAAACTTTAGAAATTGATGAAATAGTCAACATTAAGGAATCTAGGAACCATCTATTAGAGAATGTCATTTGAAATCTTAACCAAAGAACCCTTAGATCTCAAGCCCAAAACCAAAGTAACTTCTTTTGTTTTATATCAACTATAGAACCTAAGAATGTGAATGAAGCTTTAGAAGATGAAAGTTGGACAGTCGTCATGCAAGAAGAATTAAACCAATTCATTGCTAACAACGTTTGGGAGTTAGTTCGACAACCTAAGAATATGACAATTATAGGAACTAAGTGGGTGTTTAGAAATAAGTTAGACGAGAACTGTGTTGTTTCTCGAAATAAGGCTAGGTTAGTTACTCAAGGCTACAACCAACAAAAGGGCATCAATTATGATGAAACTTATGTCCCGGTTGCTAGACTTGTGTCCATTAGAATATTATTAGCTTATGCGTGTGCCTTAGATTTTAAACTATTCCAAATGGATGTAAAAAATGCATTCCTGAACAGTTTTATCAATGAGGAGGTAAACATGGCACAACCTTCGAGATTCATTAATTTTGAAAAACCGGATCATGTTTATAAATTAAAGAAAGCTTTATATGGTCTTAAACAAGTACCCAAAGCTTGGTATGATAGATTAAAAGCTTTTCTTATTAAACATGAATATAAAATGGGAATGGTAGATAACACTCTTTTTACTAAGAAGAAAAGTTCAAATCTCATCATTGTTCAAATATATGTCGACGACATTATATTTGGTTCGACTTGTCAAGACATGTGTGATGATTTTGCCAAAATCATGCATGACGAGTTCGAAATGAGCATGATGGGTGAACTTAACTTCTTCCTTGGATTACAAATTAAACAAATGGAAGATGGTATTTTCTTTAATCAATCTAAGTATATTAAAGAAATGCTTAAGAAATTTGGTCTAGAAGATTCTAAACCAATGAAAACCCCCATGTCCTCCGATACTAAACTCACGAAAGATGAAGAGTGTGAGTCGGTAGATAGTACCAAGTATCGTGGCATGATAGGTAGTTTACTATACCTAACGGCAAGTAGGCTCGATATCATGTTTAGTGTCTGCCTTTGTGCCCGCTTCCAAGAGGCTCCCAAAACCTCTCACCTAGAAGCGGTTAAACGTATCTTCCGATACATTAAAGGCACTACACACTTAGGATTATGGTATCCTAAGGGGACCGGCATAGAAACCGTAGTATATGCTGACTCTGATCATGCGGGAGATTATGTGGACCGAAAGAGCACTAGCGGTATTTGTACATTCGTGGGATGTTGTTTGACATCTTGGTTCTCGAAGAAACAAACCGCTCTTGCTATATCCACTACCGAAGCCGAATACGTAAGCGCCGGAAAGGCATGTCAACAAGCACTATGGATGAAACAAGCTCTCATCGACTACGACGTACGACTCGACGACGTTCCCATCATGTGCGACAATAAAGGCGCGATTGACCTTAGCAAAAACCCGGTGCAACACTCTCGTACCAAACACATCGAAATTCGTCACCACTTCCTCCGTGATAATGTTTAAAAAGGACATATATCTATTGAAAAAGTACCGTCCGTCGACAACATTGCCGACATTCTCACTAAACCCCTTAAACGTGAATCGTTTAACTATCTACGTCTTGGTTTAGGAATGATGGAACACATTTCATAAATCATATTAAGTACGCATCTCTTTCTTCTGCCTCAATTCTAGTCCGTGTTCCATTCCGTGTTGTGAAAACTTAAATACTTCATCCAAAGAACTTTAAACACATTTAAATTGCGAAATGCAAGTTAAATTGTCACTCTTCCTAGTCAATTTTTTTGTCAAAACAAAGTCAAAAATCACTGCCTGCGGGCGGCCCCCATATAGGCGGCCCCCTTATATATAAGGGACCGCCAGGAGATATGGGACCGCCATCAGAGAAAACAAAATATGTACACCTAAAACCAAAATTTTCAAAACACAAAAACAAACACCCCCTTACCAGCGGCCATTTTTATGATTTAATGTTGTCAATTATTATTGTTATAAGATTAAAATATGCTTACAAAAACTTATAGGGCTTGCTGCAAATAAAACACCCAAAAAACAAAATACCCTCACAAAAAATATGAGAAAAATAGTTTTTTTGTGAAAATATGGGGACTACAGTGGGCGGCCCGCTTAATTCACAATGGCCGGCCCTTTTTTTTAAAGGGGACCGCCCTTAGCCATTCACGGGTTTAAAAACAAATATTTTTCACTGCTTTTTGACTTCTTTTACCTAGTACAAGCTATCTCTTACCCAGAATGCTGAACAAACATTTGGAATTCCCTTAAACTTATCCAAAATTCATTCCATTTTCAAACCATAATCTCTTCTTATAAATTCCCTTCAATGCATAACACCATTTCACCTTCTCCTTCACTCATTCATCAAAAACCATACACATCATGGCCTCATAGTAGCTTCATTTCCAAAGTCTCCATAGAGTACCAAAAAACAACATCATTCCACCACATCAATTGTTTGTGGATTTTAACCCAGATGACACAATCTCCATACCCAAACTTCCAAATTCATCACCTAGTGCTCCTAATGCACCCTCCAAAACACCATCAACAAAAGACACTTCTTCATCTTCAATTGATTACATACCCAAATCACCAACATCATCAACATCACTTTCACCCAATGGTTACTTGTACCACAACATCACACCTCCAAGGTTTCTCACCACCTCCATTCAAGATATGCATCAATGGACATCCTCTTACTCTTTCCAAATACCCCACTCGATGTCCAATTTGAATATCATCACCTTAACACCTATCATTGCCACATCCTATTCCTTGGGAATATCTTGAAGCACATGGTAACTTATGCCTTTGTTGTATCACAACCGAACCCTCATTTTTGGGGTAATGATGATGAACTGTCACTATTATGTTTTCATATATTGAAACATGCTCTCACAACCACCAATCATCATCACACCACCTCTACCATCATCCCTAAACTAAACATGCTCTATGTTTAGTCTCTCAAATAATTGATCCTCTACCATTTTGCATGCAAGTCCTATGGAGCTTTACTAGTTATAGGACTTTTATACTTTTAATTTCATGTATGTTAGCATGTTATTTTCCTTATGTATGCATGAGTGTGTTTCACACACTACTTTAATTTTAATGAATGATCATTGTTGGTTGTATGTCATATTTTTCTTCCTTGCTACATGTTAGAACTATTTTTATAGTCTAACTCGTTTTTGTAGCAAGAAACATAGCTCGATTCCCTTGGTTGCCCTCGAATGAGGGGGGACAACCATCAAGGGGGAGCATTTGTTTCCGTCGATTTTACTAGCAATTTCGATGATGCCTTTTGATTCTACAAAAAAAGAGGGGGGGGGGATGACATAAACTCACTAAATACTTGTTTAAAAATAATTTTACATTTAATGAGTTTAAATTTTGTAATCATCAAAAGGAGGAGATTGTTGATAAATTATAATGCCTAAAAACATAATAATATTTTTTCACATTTTTCACGTTTTGATAATCACAAATTATAAAAAAGTTCAAACGTAAAATTAAACGTAAACTAGTATTTAGTATATAAATATTCTATTTTCAACTTGATAAAATCATCCCTTTTAAGGTATGAATAAACAATGTTGATGCATTTTTTTGATCAAAGGAAAATTTATCAAATTGTTGTAAACTTTTTATAAACATCACAAAACATTTTTTACATTTAAAAGAAATGTTTTATTCAAAATCAACATTTTGAATTTCAAATTTCGGACCTAAAACGACTAGAAATGGTCCAACAAACACCTTCCCTTAATAGGACAAAAAGGAGCGTCTAAATAAGGGGGGTACCCCCTTAATTACACGGGCGACCCCCTTAATTTTAAGGGGGGCAGACAACCCTATTTAAGGGGGGCCAACCAATAGACCGCTCCTCTTTTTTGTCCTATAATATACTGATATTCCCCACATTTTTCTTACCTTTTGCACTCTTCTTTCAGCTTAAACAACCCACATATCCACTCTAAGTCCTTATGATCATTAAATCATTTAGCTTTGTTTCCAAGTGATCCAAGCCTCAATTGCTAAAGTGCAAGGAAGAATACTTCCTTCATCAAGTGATAGAAGTATTACTCCTTAGGTGCATAGCAATCTTGTTGCATTCATATCACATTTTGTAAATCAATTGTATATCTTGTAGTGTGTGTAGAGTAGCTAGATCTTGTGATCTTGTAAGTATAGTTAGATCGTTGTGATATTATCAAGTCGTGTTAGGTAGTTGTGATATAAGTAGTGTGGTGAAGTGAAGTCGTGAAGTTGTGAAGAAGTCGTGAAAAAGGGTTTTTTTAAAAAAAGATTCGTGAAGTTGTGAAGTTGTGAAGAAGTCGTGAAGTTGTGAAGTCGTGAACAAGTCGTGAAGTTGTGTTGTGATAGATTGGTTCTAGCTAAGATTAGAACTCGACATTTAGCTTAGTGTCGTAAATTGATATAAGCAACTTGTGTACGGTTTTCTACGCCATAAAGGGAGTTAGTTGACATAGTGAAGAAACCTCTCTGAGTTTGGTGCTCGGGAGTCGAGTAGGGCGAAGGGTGCTTCGTTACCGAACACTATAATCTCGCTTTGTGGTTTGATTGTTCTTACTCTTATCTCTTGTCTTACATTATCATTTCATATATTTACATTGTCCATATTATGCAAGCATTAAATTCACAAAAAGGTCGAATCAAAATTTTACAAACATACATAAAACTTAAATTTAAAAAGCGTAACTATTTAACCCCCTTCTAGTTTTCCACAAAGTATACGTATGACCGAGATATGGCTCTCGCAAGATGACCTAAAATTCTTCCCAAATTTCAGTTACGAATTTAACATGATAAAGCCTAATCATTCACATCTAAACCCTAATTAAACCCAAAAAATGATTTTTATTGTTTAAAACCCATTAATTACATTATTAATTACAGAACTTAATCATAAATATAAAACCCTAATCCATCCTCAATGATTGTTACATGATTAAAACTTAATTGAATCGAAAAAGGTTTAAGAAATCGATACCTTAAAGCTTAGAAATCAAAACCCTAATATTTTAGGGTTTTCCCTTGCTCTTGAGTTGTTGTACGGTCAGAGAGAGAGATCAAAGTGATTTTTGTTTAGGTTATGATTTGTATTTATAGTGCTTAAGAGATAATTACCAAAATTAGAGTTGTTGTCAAATTGGGATTCTTTTTTTTTCCACCTCTCTTTGTTCGGCCAGCCCAACACACACAACTTTTTTTTATTTTTATTTTTTTATTTATTATTTACACAAAACCCCTTTAATTTAGTTATTTTTAATAAAAACCTTTACTTATTTTGCTTACCTTGAACTTTCTAACTAGTTTTCAAACTAACCTTCATTTCTAACTACTTCTAAAAAATAGAAAGTATTCTAAAATCTATAAATTACTACACTAATATACATAATATTAATTACATATACATAATATGTACACAAAATATTACGTACACGACATTTGAAACTACGCAAAGCCTTCAAATGATTTCATTTCCACAAGTACCATGATTCAACCACTCAGTCTTCCATCTCATTCAATATGAAACACTAAAACACTTTATGGACATAAATAATGAATTTTACAGCTTCAAATAACATGCTAATTCTTCGTTGTCACATCGGTTAACCCGTAATACTTACACCTCATATTCAGACACACGATTAAACAAGAAAGGAGAGAAAAACAGAAAGAAGTTTAGAGAGAGAAACAAGAGAGAGAAAGTAGGGAGAAAAGTGGAAGATTGTAATATTAGCTTGAAAAAGAATAAACAACCAACCACCTTTTTCTTGGTGGAAAAGGTGTATATATATACCCTTACACCATAAGTTGGACGTGTAGGATTTAGACACAGACTAGGCTCGGGATTTGCTTGGGCTTAGACCCGTAACACGTACAATATTAACTTACTAAAAAGGCCCTGCGTTTCTTTTCTTAGCCTTAATACAAGTTACATATTTAATAACCAAAGACTTAATATTCTTAATGAACGAACTTCCTTGTTCGACTCATATTTTGAGGCTAACAATCTCCCCCGAAGTGAGTTCATTATGACACTCCTTCATGAGATAGTGAGATTGCTTTTTGTCGTTAAGCTCTTGTGATCTTGGTCTTTGTCTTCGTTGTAGGCTTGCTCCTTCATGCTTTGCGATCTTTTGACTTTGTCTTTTGGTCTGAGATCTTTAAATCTTTCTCCTTGAGATCCTTGCCACCTTGCGATCTTGTGTCTTGACCAACATGCTCATACTTTACATCATCTAGAAAGCTTGCTAGCAATCTTCCTTAACAATATTTGTCTTGATAATCTTGATATCTTAAAGGAAGATCTTGAATACCAAAGTTTGCGGAAGTCTTTTTCTTTAAGTTTGAGCTTTCATGATTCATGAATCTTGATGCTTATAGTAGTCTTTGTAGAATTGAGCATGGAGCATGTGTAATGAATCCGACTCTGCTGGAATGAGGTATCTCCATCTCTATCTTTATATGAATCCTAAAATAAAACAATCAGCAATAAACCTTGTGGACGAATATGGCTTTGTCATTCGCCCGGATTTGGTTGGAATAACCTCTGGTTCAGTAAGGACCAACCTGTGATCCGGTAGATTCAATTTAGAAGAATCTCATTGACAATATTTCTAGCTTTAAGCGTAAGATCCTCCAAAACAACATATGTATTTGGATTCACCTGCTAGCTTGTTCTTAAATATCAGGAACGTCACAAAGCGGACAACACGATATGAGAAATTCGGTTAGTTAATATCTTACCGATTGGTCGTCAATTCATTTATGACCTTATCGATTATCTTTTATCACAAGTTCGATTCATATGATCTCGCAAGTCACCTACCGAGAGCTTGTTTGATGTTAGCTCAAGAAGGATTTCCATCTTCACTGTGAATACTTAAGTATCACTCAAATGTTCTGTCATAATCATAAGGATAATGCGTAGGACTCTTGTTAACAGCTTGTAAACTTATTGGTGTTAAACAAGTGTTTGTTATGGAATGTGTCATAATGATTTATTTTATTGATCTCTTGGATCTAGACTCGATTGGTGCGTTTTGGTTTTAGTACTCGGAGGCTGGAGCAGACTGCCACCTATTTAATATCAACTGACTCGGAGTGAGAAAGTCAATAGAAGTCATGTGTATCTCCGTGACAAATGAGACAAGTATATGTTGAGAGAAACTTGAATGGCTGGGAAGGGTTGTGCAGTGCATCACTGGGTCCATGATTTCATTCTTCAATATCAGAATTCATCTTTGTGAAAACCGATAGATTATGTATTGACCCGGTTTTTGCCTAAGGTGTGTGGAGGGCTTCTTTGTTTTCACCCTTTATCCATACATTTCTTTTTAATTCTTCAACCCCTTCAATGCTTACCAAGACGTCATTACTAACACCTTGTTGTGATTGTTCCAGTGTAGCTCAATCTTAGTCGGCATTATTCTTTTATTCTCATTCATCTTTAATCATACCTAAGGACTACTATTTCTAACTATGGATTGTCCTTGGGTAGATCCCTCCGGTTCTGGTTGGATCATTGGACTAATACCTAACCTAACCACCTTATGACTTCAGAATCGTCGTGAATTAAGATGTTGTTGGGTATGTGTTTCATAAAACCATAAATCATTTTCAGAACGAGTATAAAGCACTGGGAGTCTTTTTATGATCACTTATTATTTCAGATCACATTCTAAATTACATTTTCCTCTATTTTAAATACTATTCATTTGTTTTTGAAATACCAGGTGATTAAAATTTGTCTTTAAAATTCCATTTGGAGAAAACTGTTACATCATGAATTATGTGGAACTTTTCTCTTGCTCTTCCTTAATTTTACATATGTTTGACACCAAAAAAAATGATACCAAGTTGTAAATTGAATATAAAATTAAGGTTGAGCTAGTGTTGAGCACACAATTTTGAAAGATTATGAATGTCATTGAATAATTCTTGAAAAATTATGCTCAGACACTGTATCATCTTATAACATATAATCTATTGAGTAGTCATTATTATTACTGATTTTTTATTAAGAGATTTTTAATAATGTTTTGAATACATAAGAATTATCGTGAGATGATGTATCAAAAATCATTAAAACTTTGTTTTTTCAAAAAACTTCCCCTCAAACATTGACTCATTTTGAAAATAACACCAAATGTAGAAGAATTGTCTTGTAAAGTATGGATGATAAGCCAGTTTGGGAAGGGCTTATTGGACCCTACTGGCTTGTTCTAAACAAGCCAGAGCTTGTAGACGTAAGCTCATTTGAGCATTCACCTCTGTTTAGCTGAGGTAGAGGTACCTTCTCCTTTTCCTTTCTTTATTTTCTTTGTTGTCCTTTATTATTCTAGCTTATCTGTCAATTTAGCTTAAATCTACTTTTTTATCTGCTTATTACTGTTCATTTCTTCTTAATGTTTCTTAATACTTTAGTTCAATGCTTATCTAGTTCATAAGTTAGATTAAATCTTAATCTGCAAGTTAGTTTTATAAAAACAGTAAAAAATCCAAAAATATTAGCAGTTTCTATTAACTTTTAAATTTTGCTTATTCAGTTGTTTAAACATGTTCATTAGGCTCATTATAAGCTGATTATCATCTGGTATCTCTTGTTTGAGCTTTAATTATGAGTTTCATAAGCTAATTATGGATTTAAGTAAAATAAAGGGGTGTTTGGCATTAGACAGCACTAACTATAGTTAGTGTTGTCAAAGGTTATTAAGTCCTTTGTTTTAAACTTAAATCTCATTTGGAATTTTATGAGGTAAGGACTTAAGGTTTGGATTAGAGTTTATCAGCTTGTGAGTAGATTTAGAATAATTAGTTTGAATCTGTTAGCCTTAGTTCATATTTATATGCATTATAAGCTCAAGACTGTTTTAGCTAGAATTGTTGCTCTTGTTGCCTTTGATTTGGAGTTTAAAAAGTGTTAGAAGCAAAACCTTAGGCCTGCACTTTTGGTTTTAAGTTTTGAATTCAAAGTGTCAATTGCACCAGATAACAAAATAGGTTTTAAGCTTATTTTTAATCTGAAAATTCAGCTAGCTAAAGTAGGAAATAGGATTTGAAATTTAGAAAACAAGTAGATTGCAGGCTATATTTTATTTGTTTGAGCTTTGTTTACATTAAATAGCTTATTTGTTTATCTGTTTTTAAGCTTGAGTTTAGCTTTTTGTCCTTAAAAACCAAATAGAAAACTCAGTACCTATTGAGCCAAACATCCTTTTCCATTCAGCTTTTTCAGTGCTTATTTGAATTTCAAAATGTAATTTGTTTGTAGTTTTAAGTAGCTTATTGGCCAGTCTTTAAGCTGGTATAAGTTAGGAATCCATAAGGATCCATTAGCTTAGTTAAAATTAAGCTAAAAATAGTTGTTTTGTCTGTTTTGTAAACAGTTTTGTGCATAAGTATTTTTTTAGGATTTTCAGCTTATGGCTTATCATTCGTGCTTAATTCTAGTTTAAATTAGCTTATTAGGTTAAAATAGGGTAGTTATAGCTTATTTTGTTAAATTGGAGCTTATCTTGGCTTATTAGTCTCATTCAAGTTTCCTTAAAAAGCCATTAGTTCTTTAAGTATTTATGTCAAGTCTTTAAGCTATTTTCAGCTTATTAAGTAGCTTTTATAAAAATTGTATTCACAAAAGTTGTTAGTTTTTAGCTTTTTTATAACTTTGTTTTAAAAGTTTTCAAAATAAAAAGTTTTGCAAAAAGTTAAGTCATGGGGCTCGAACCCATGATCTAACCTTTCACAAATACTCGTCCTACATACACACACACTATCCATCCGCGCCCTTGGGTCTTTTTGAAACAAGTTTCAAAACAAATTCTTTTTATACACGTTTAGTTTTTCCTTTTTAAAATTAAGTCGTAGATTATTAAGTAGAATTTTGAGCTTTTTGTTTCAGCTTATTTTTAGTTAGGATTTTTAATAAATCAGTCATATTGTTTTACACTTTATGTAATTTTTCTAGATTTTTAAGAGTTTATTTTCTATTTTTAATCATTTTCTTTTCTTAAAACTTTAAAAAGTCATAAAAATAGAAGAAAAAAAAATCAAAATTTTTTTTTCTTTTTTTATAAAATTTTCTTTTAATATTTAGAAGGCCTAGGATTTAAGTTTGCATTCGTATGGTTAATATTTTGAAATTTCACTTTTTAAAGAACGGGATTTGATCCCCGTTCTCGTTTTCTTCGTTTTAAGCTTCAAGTACCCTTGTTTTAGAATTTCCTTAGCTTTTTATTATTAGTAGTTAAATTAGGGTGGTTTAAAAGTAGAAAAAATTAATTTTTGGATTAAATTTTTGATTATTTTAGGATTTATTTGTCGCGTTCTTAATATTCGTTATTGTTTTTGTTTTTTTTTACTAATTGTTTCACTTGCATGCTTTAATTTGTTTTAAATTATGAATAGATAAACAAATCAAAAATCTTTGAAACCATTCAAAACGCGCAATCACGGATTTAACCGATTTTCAATTCACGCTTCGTCGAGGGAAAACGACCCGGGAGAGACAACTTTGATTAAAAGTTGGTTTCTTGAACCCGACGGAAAATACTTACTATACTATTATTTGATCTAATCCTTATATACTTATATATTATATTATATATAGTGTGTTCGGACCGCGATATCAAATTTTTGGCGCTGCTGCCGGGGAAGTGTGTAACGAATTTCGCGTTTCGTTCGAACATTAGTGTTTTGAAGTACCTTCCTTGTGAAGTTATTTTCCATTTGTGAATATTTTTAAATATAAAAAAAATAAAAATACAAAAATATTTTACACTTCTATTTTCTTTTATTTTAATATTAAAAATAACCTTTTATTAATCGTTGTTACGGCTCACCTTTAGATTACGTGCTATAAGGAAAGTTTAAGGCGGGTTTGATCAACATCATCCAAAAGGAGAATGGTTATTCTAAATAGCGCCTCGCGCTTACCAACTCCTCCGCTTTCTTGTAAGTAATTTAGAGAGCTACCGTGCACGTTTAATTTTTGGTTACCAAAAATATTTTTCTTTCTTATTTTAATTTCTTTTCTCATATATTATTAAAAATCTAAAAATATTCTTCTTTATCCTCTTATTACATTTAATTCTTATCTTCATTATCCTCTTATCCGTTTAATTCTTCGACATGTCTTCGGTCTTATAACATTTTTGGTTGCTCGTATTGCGGGGTCCGTTTTAACTGGTGGAAAAGTCCGAGCTGTAGCAGTATATGATTTGAAAATGAGTTTGTCTATGACCCAAATCCTTATTCTTTGATGAAACACGAACTTCTTCAACAACCGTCCATACCAATCCCCCCCCCCCCCCCCCCCCCCCCCCCCCCCCCCAGAGAATACTCGTGTGAATTTTGTGGAGGGAACTCTCATCCGGGCTTTGATTGTCAAACAGGGAACACACCCGTCTTTGATCAGGGTCCCTGTTACAATCAAGACTTTGGATTTAACCAACCTCTACATTATTTTCCGAGTCAGCCACAACAATTTCCGTGTGAAAATTGCGGGGGTCTTCATGAGAATTTTCAGTGTCAACCGTTGAACCAAATTTTCTATGAACCTAATCATTGCTATAATTCTATTTTTTCCGGTTTTGATCAATATCAACCCCCGCAGTTTCCTGTAATTCATTATCCTCCCCAAGCAACGGATACGGAAATGTTGCAAGCTAGAGAAAACTTAATGGAAACCATTCAAGCCTTTTTAAATGAGTATGATCATATACCTCCTGAAGAAAAGTGCATGGCTTTATTGCTAGCTGAGGAGATATTTCTTAAAATTAAGCAAGCTGTGAAAGAAGAGCAGAATCAACTTGAAGTTATGCAAGAATTGCTACTTAAGCTTATGAATGATTTGAAAATTCTTAAGGGAATTCAACCAAAACAGGCAGAGCAAGAGGAGCCGGCAGCTCAAAGTTTTCTTCTAAATTAGAATTTTCCTATGGCTGATGATGATAAGTATACTATTATATATAGGAAGCCTAAAGCAATCACACCCGACTTACCACCCGAGGAGCCCGATAACTATGGGGGATGAGCATCTTAACACTATTTCAGAAATGAAAAAGTCTAGTGTTAAGAACCTTGTCCCAATCCCAAGTGAGTTTAAGGGTATTTCCGAAGATATTTGTGATGTGCCGTCTTATGATAATGCTCATTTTGATGCCGAATGTGGACTTATTAACTCTTTGCTTAGTCGAGATATTTTGATCACATCTCCTAAGATTGATTTTCTTCCCGATGAGTTCGTCGGTGAACTCGATCTTATTGATCCAATTTTACCGAGAATTGATGAAGACAATTTTGATGAAGAAGAAGGAGAAATTGATAATGATATTTTTCAAATAGAGGACGAGATTCTTCGTGAGAAATTATTAAACGTCAATCTTCTCATTGATAAGATTGAAGCGTTGAAACATACTTATTCTATTCCTTTTATGCTTGAATATCCCTCCTCTTCCCCTATTCCCGTTGTGGATAGTGAATTTCTTATAGAGGAGGTTGATACATTTCTTGTTCCGGAAGACTCGATACCACCGGGTATTGAGAGCGATTTTGACTCGGAAGGGGATATTATTTTTTCTAACGACTTACTTAACGATGATCATATTCTCGAGTATGAGCATTTTACCTTCGACATTGAGCCTGATGCACCCGTGATAAACAATTTTGATGAGCTTAACGAAGACGAATGTTTTGACCCAGGGGGAGGTGAGATTGATGTTTCTCAAAATATTAAAGATGACGATTCCTTCGCATTTGTCGTTCAAACTTTTCTTCCGTATCGCACCTACCCTGTAGATTCTCCTTTACTTCTCTCCACCGGGAGTGAAGACACCATTTTTCACCCCGGCATCTCCACTTAGAGCCGATGGCATCTCATCGGGATGGAACTTTCATGTGCTTTAATGTTTATCCAAACATTAATGAAAGCCCGATTGAGATTTTCTCTTCCATTTGCTCCCCCATGGACAACTTAATTCGGGGTCGAGTCAAGCTCGTGACTCGGTTAACAAAAACAAGCGTTTCTATCTTCTTATCTATTTTCTAACAATTAATGTAAGGGGGCTCGCCTCTTCTCTTTTCTCGTGTTTCGTGTTTTGTTTGTGATGTTTGTCCAGGATTGCCCGGATTTTGAAGACTCTCATGCTCGGTGTTTTGTCTATCGTTCACTCGCTCTTCAATCCTTTGCATGCTTATATTGGGAATCCGATATCCTAAATCTTATCGACTAACGTTTATCTTTAGCATAATTAATAAACGGATTTAGATTTGCGTAGAGACCCCTTTATATCAAGATTATGCATTAAAATTAGTATGGGGGTTAATGGTTTATCCAAAAATTAATGAAAGCCGATTGAGATTTTCTTTTCCATTTGCTTCCCCCATGGACAAAATTAAGTTCGGTGGTCGTGGTTAAGATCGTGACTCGGTTTAACAAAACAAGCGTTTATATCTTCTTATTATATTTTCTAACATTTGATTTGAGAGGGGGCTCGCCTCTTTCGTTGGGTTCGTTTGTGTTTTATGGTTTGTGATTTTTGTAGGATTACCTCAAATTTTTTTAAAGACTCTCGTGCTCGGCGTTTTGTCCCGATTCCACTCGAGCTTCTAGCCTTTGCTTGCCATTAGTTTGGGGAAATCCGATATCTAGATTATTATTGGTGATAACATTTATCTTTTATCATACTTGATTATAAACGGCTCTTACTCCTTGATATTTGTAATTTCTTTCTCCATGCTCGGATTATGGATTCGGACTCTTTTTGAGTTCTTTTATGAGGGGTTTTTTTTTAAGCTTGACTAGAAACATTGAGGACAATGTTTAATTTAGCTTATGGGGTAGTTTATTTAGATATGATCTTACCTACCCTTTGCCCGATGTCTCACGTTACCCGTTTCCCGCCCAAAAAATTTTGATAAATATTTTTTCTATGGTTCATATATTATAATATAAATTAAAATAAAAAAATTACAAAAATAGTTGACACGGAAGTAGGTTGTAGTTACATGATATCATAAACACAGCATGGATGATTGGTCGTTGGCAAAATTATCTAGAGAGAGAAAGTAAAAGTATCTTGCTAGTGAGAGGAAGAAAATGCTAAGAAATGAGGAAGCTTTGTGAATTAAAATGAACAACCATACCTTCCTCATGGATGGAAAGGGGTTTTTATACATGTGTGTTTAGCCCCAATGAGCTTGAGGTATGGGCTTACAAGTGGGCTAAAGGCCGCCCGTTCCCTAATACTATTAGTCTTACGGCTTTTTTTTTTTAACAATTAGAAACGAAGCCTATGCTATTATAGATTATACCGGGGGGATGACCGGAAGTCTTTTTCATATCCTAACAATCTCCCCCTAAAGGGACGGTCACCAGAAAATGCATATGAATTTCTAAGCTTCTACTTCATTGAATTCTGTCTGTAGCTCGAAAAGTCTTTTGATTCTTCAATTCTTTGGACTGTCCTTGTTCATTATGGTAGTGAACTTTTAAGATTTTTGTCCCTTAGGCTTGTGCGATCTTTTTAAGCTTTATTTGGAGATCATCTCCATCTTAAATCTCTTGATTATCCTGTGTTGTGGTTAGCATTACCTTCATGTGAAGTTTGTTTAGCTTGTCGGTGACTGGCATGCTCACACTTTTCTTGTATGGAACATACTTATAAGAGTGCGGAAGTTGTGTGTATAGGTCTTTTTAGTTGTCATATGTGTCTTTGATTGTACACAATAAGTGTGAGCATGTGGCCTCTATGAATTGGAATCACTGGAAAAGGTATCTCCATTTCCACCATAACTGATCCTGTGTAATGAAACAGTTAGCAATAAAGTGTGTGTGGACGAATTTGGCTTTGTCATTCGCCCGAGTGTGGTTGGATTAACCTCCGGATCCGTGAGGACCGACCTGTGATCAGGTAGATTCATCTTAAGAAGAATCTCCTTGACAGGGTTTCCAGTATAAGTATCAGATCATCTGATGTGTAACCATCAAAATCTCCATACTTGCCTGTTCTCTGTATCGGAACGTCTCAAAGCAGACAGCACGATAAGAGTGAATCGGTTAGTTACTATCTTACCGATTAAAGATAAAAAATTGATTTGAAAATCAATCGACGTGTTACTTGAGAAAGTATTTTTGTGACACATCGATAGTGTTTTATAGTACAAAATCAAATTTTATCAGAAATACATTTGTTTTGAAAGATATACACAGTCAATGTGCTCGAAAATCAGTTGTTGAGTACATCGAAAGGTTTTCCAAAACGATCCGTCAATTCACAACCTGGAACAAGTTTGATTCACAAGGAATCGCACCATCGTTGCTTTCCATTTGTCACAAGTTTAATCCATAGTGGATCTCACATGTCACCTACCAAGAGCTTGTTTGATGTTGGCTCTAGAAGGATTTCCATCTTCATTGTGAGTACTTTCGTATCACTCGGATGTTCTGGCAATACCACGAGGATAATGCGAAGGACTCTTAAAATCTTTACTTGTTGTCACAGTGTGTGAGAAACAAGCACATTATGGATAAGTGTCCTAACGAGACTTTTGGATGATCTCAAGGCTCTAGACTCAATAGTGCATTTTTGGTTTTTAGTAGTCGGAGGCTGGAGCAGACTGCCACCTTTTCAATATCATCTAACTCGGAGTGAGAGAGACGATAGAATTGTATTGATCTCCGTGAGAAATGAAACAAGAATCCTTTGAGGGATCTTGAGTAGCTAGGGAGGGTTGTGCAGCGTATCACTGGGTCCATGATACTTGTCTTCAATGTCAGCAATCAACCTTGTGATTCTGACAGCATATGTATTGACCCGGTTTCTTTTCTGCCTAATGTATAAGTAGGGGCTAGCTTTCTTTCACCCTTTAATCTTAACATTTCTTTTTCATTCTTCAACCCCTGTTAGTGCTTGACCGAGACTTCATTACTAAACCTTGTTGGGTATTCCCAGTACTAGCTCTATCTCAGTCCGCACTCTTCCCATTTTTCTCACATTAGCTCCTTTTATAATCATACCTAAGTCATTCTACACAATCTAGTGGATTGTCAGCCTGGTAGATCCCACTGTCTCTTGGAGAGATCATGGACATGTACCTAACCATAACCGTCCTATAACTCTGATAAGCAAATACGGGGTTGGTGTTTTTGGTACTTGTTCTCACTTCGCCATCATATACCATTCGTTCCCCCTCAATATGTGCATTGATATTCGAAAAAGTTTAGCACATATGGAGGAGCACACTTGAGTTGAAAAGATCACTTTTTAAATCACATTTTTTTCATAATTAAATCACATTTTCTTCCCCCGAGCAAAATTCAAACCCGTTTGAGATTTTAGGTCTCAATTGATTTAAGTTTTAAGGAAAATTTGGAGAAAGTATGGGTTGTTTTGTATGTTGTTCAGGTTTATATTATCCGATGTGCATGCAATATAGTTCTTGATCTAAATATACACTCCTAATTATGGTTACTTAGAGTCACTACCGCGTGATATAGATGATACATATTACATAGCACACGTAACCAAAATACACACCACCGCTACGCCAAACTCTCTGTTAACTCTCTCTCGTAACCGGTAGATCCACCTTCTCCCAGAATCCGTACCACCACAAAGCTCTCCATATATCCGAAAGATACGTCGTGCAATTAGCCTTTCTGGAGTAGCGCGAACATGAAGTCCTTGTCTGCATGTACAACATTCTCTCTTTCGTCTAAAACACAGGAGTCGTTCAAGAAACCCTTAGGATTACAGTCCCCTGTTGATCTAGCGAAAATCCTTGACTCGATAGTCCAACGCTTCATCACATCTGTTGCAGAGTGCCATCACTGAACTTGTGTATTTTCATTGAACCTCATGATCATCTGACCCCGTACTGTCACTGATGTAACTGCCCTTGGAGAGTCTATGACTGTGTAGTCATGCTTGAATTCAAATCCAGTGGCTTCCCATCGAGGTTTGGTGAGGTTTAGCTGTGTCTGGTAACTCTCAATTCCCAGCTGGAAATCTTCTACGCGGTGTCTGATAACCAAGTTTCTGGTCTATAGGTTGGCAGCGATAGTTAGAATCTTTTTGTCTTCGGGTGATAGGTGGTTCAAGTGACCTTGAAGATTTAACAAGTACGGATCTTCAAAGTCACTGGGGTATATGTGTTTGAAGTCCCTTTCTGCTATGACGTATTCTTTGAGATCAACTTGGCGAAGGACTATTTCCTTCATGTAGTTGTACCCATACATTGAAAAGACTTCGATTCGGACGACACTTAA
Source organism: Tanacetum coccineum (assembly GCA_026074375.1). Taxonomy (NCBI): domain Eukaryota; kingdom Viridiplantae; phylum Streptophyta; class Magnoliopsida; order Asterales; family Asteraceae; genus Tanacetum; species Tanacetum coccineum. The sequence goes on along the minus strand of BQNB010052679.1, from coordinate 5,264 downwards.
GATACGCATATGAGTCCTTACTGCTCGGCGGTCTCCTTCAGATGAGAATTGGTAAATGTAGAATCGTTGTCTTTGAAACCACCAATGAGAGATACCATACATAGCTGCAATGTCATACTTGCATTCCTCTGCAATCTAGAACTGATCAGGCACCAACTGCTCCAATCCGACATCAGGATAATATGCCGCCTTCATCTTCGAGATTGACAAGGCCGGTATGCTAACCTTGCAACCATATCGTAGATACTCCAGGTCTTTGTTGAAGAAGAAGTCCGGTTGAATGGTTACATGGCCTGGTTCACCTCCTAGTGGAAGTGGCTTGCTAACGTTGTACCTGAGAATTGCATCATCCACTTGATCGATGAGAAGTTTGTGGCACTCTTCCATTTGGAATTGGAGATGAATCACGTCATGATGAAACACTTTGACTATTTCGAATGCAGGGCCTTCCAGGTCTTTGGGAGTGAGTTCAGAGATTCCTCGTTGTTTACAATACCAGTCCATAAATGTCGCCATATCCCCGGTTTGAGCAAGTAGAGAGTTCTCCTGTGGAGGCGCATGTGTCGACTTCAGAGCAGAGGCCCAGTTATTTGTTGGCATAGACAGATCAGATGAGGGAATAGTCCAAGCAGGTTCTGGAGTGGCCGGTCTGTCTTCAGTGAGAGGTTTCCACCAGCTCTGCCTCAAGTTGACCGTGGGAATATGATCACGTCCGACCTCATCATCACTAGAGACTGCTTGTTCATCTGCAGTGGTTTCATCATCCATATAGAGATCATCAGAAATCAGTGTGATTGAAGGCTTAATTCGGGTGTCTGTCGTTGTCCACGCAGAGTATTCAGCTGAAGCAGCTGTCTTTGAGGAACTTGGGGCTGCAGTGCCTGTTGACTGATCTCCCTGATGAGTGGATGAGGATACAAAGGTGGTTAAGCGGAGGAGCTTTGGGCAGAATCAGAGGCTTCCTTGTGCTCCGAAGCCTGATGCTCCTACATGGTGGAGAGGAGGAAGTGGTGGTGAAGGTGGCGACCCAGGGGGAGGCTTTGGTGAATCTTGCTTGCCTTTCTTCTTAGTTTCCTCCTGGGCCTTATCATCATCAAAGTCCTCACATTCATCACGATGGATTGAGCCCTGCAGTGCTTCATATGCTATTCGGTGTTCAGCATGTCCTTGTCATAGTTCTTTCTCTCTCCAACATGCGGTTTGAGCAAGAATTTCTTCCATGTCACGTAGGGAGAATCCTTGAAGCGAGCACTGAAGAGGAGCTCTCATGCGTGCTTTACTGATGAGATAACCCCCTCTTGACTATTTCATAACCTTTCGTCAATCTCTAGTGAATCAATGAACTCCAACGTCGCTCTCTTATCTTTTGGATACGTCCACACTCCAACTTATGGATTACGGTTCCCTGCTTGTCCAAGCCTTGTCTCCAGGGCTTGATTTTCCTTCCGCCAAGTTTGCTAGTGTTGTCGAGTTTGCCCATCGCCTTAATGATAATGGATCTGTTGAAACTTGTTGAGGGTTGAGGTGGGTAGTGGGAAGTAGTTTGTTTGTTGTTGTTATTGTTTTTTGGTGCTCAGTTGTGGTTGTGTGGTGTTGGTAGAGGCCAATGAACATTTGGGTGAATCAGGTAAGACACAGATCAGATCACACGGGATGTCAAGATAGGAGGGATGACAGAGGTGTCTTGCTGAATAGTGACGGACACCATTGATTCAGCCTCAGTGTCTGCTGTTGTCTTCTCATTATCGGCTCAACTAGACGGTTTGTCATTCAGGATATGATCCCCAAAGCTGAAGTCTTATGGCGAATGTTGTAGAGAAGAACAACGTCTCGTAGCGCTGACAAGGTTCCTCTGGTATCACCTGTTCATCGCAACTGTTAGCTTTAATTCTCATGTACACAGGGTATGCAGGGCCGTAAACCCTAATCATAACCATATGCTCATGTTGTGGGTTACTGGATGATCCATGTGATCTCACCTCCGAGTGTATTTAAGTTTGTCCCAGCGAGAACACAAAGGAGGTTAGTAATGGTAGGATTCAGCTACATCATAACATGGTATGGTCCAAAGCCAGGCCTTCATCTTGAGGCCCCACAACTAACCACTGCTCTTATTAGTAGGAGTGTAGCAACGTCTTCTCTGAAATATGTATTGTTTCAACATCCGAGCTTCTTCTTATGGAGATTTGAAGATGAGAAACTTAGGCCGCTTGTTCCTCCCCTACTTTCTCTTTCCCCTTCCCTGGCACCTCTGGTAGTGGTTGAAATTTCCCAGTGTCAGTTTCCCTGAATACCACAGGAGGGAGTGGACCCCTTTGAGTCGGGTATGCATCTGTTAAGCTTTCTTCTGGAACCTTTTGCATTATTGCCTCCTCTGTGTCTTTAAGGCTGGTTTAGGCAGCAGGTACCAGACCTCATCAACGAATTCATCTACCAAACTGCGTTAATCTCTTTACAGTTCGCTTCTTAACCACTTTTCCCTGCCTTAAGGACATTGGCTATGATGGGTAAGCCTCAACGATTCTGACACAAAGGGCTTACGCTGCTTTCTCCTAGGTTTGGTTGGCCGGTGCAGGTTTAGACTTCTTGGCCTTAGATTTAGAAACGGTTGGTTGCTCAGTTGCCTTTGGTTTTGCTTGTTTGGTCAGCTTAGCTGGCTTTGGTGCAGGAGATTCAGGATAACTCAATTCCTCACCAGCTATGTACCGTTGATGCTTTGCAACTTTTTCCAGATAAGCATCAAGTAGTCTGCTCCTCGAATGACCATCATTGGATGAGAATCATTCGTATTTCATCCCAAAGACTTCTCAGTTTGCTTCCCTTACACTGACTTGAATGACCTATACAAGGTTCCCTCAGTAGGCAAATGTAGAAGAGAGTTGGGTCTTGGATGGAAGTTGTGCAAGCCATAATGCCAGTGAAATTATGATCAACTATTGTGAACTGATATTTTGGCCCTTTAGATAAGGTAAGAGTACTTTCTTCTTCCCTAGAGTATTTGTGCCAAACTACCTTTTGTCTTCTTGTGAAGTTGTGGATGGATTAAGTAAACTCTTCCCACATCCTTTTAGCATAGTCGATGTGTGCTCGATTGACAACACCCCAAAGGATTTGTAGCACTGGGGCTCTCGGCCTTTCAAATCCAGAAGTCTTTCCCGTAAGACACAGATTGATAATGGTTGTTAGTGCCCCCTACGGTTGGAACATGTCATTAGTGGTGACATTTGACAAGTGTATGACTTCCTTTGGATATCCCAACTTATTGACAAATTCAACAAGAGTAATCAAAGTTGGAGGAAAGAGAAAGCCGCCCGGTTGTGCGACTGGTGTGATCTTAAGAGCATCTCTGAGTGGTCTGAGTGAGATTAACCCATTGCTCGTCCCTTTGACACTTATCACTCCAGCTTGTACTGTCAAAACGAATATATCCCAAATTGTTGAATATAGATAGCACCGTAATTGTTATGCGCTGTAAAAGCTCTGAAGAAATTTGTTTGCTTGAGAATGTCCACAGCGATCTTGAAAATAGGGTTGGGTTGAGATTTTTCTTCATTTAGATAGCAATTGCTTTTCCCAATTGGCACCCATCGATTGCGTGCACGATGTTGGTCATCAGGAACAGACGGTGACGCCATTGCGGGTGCATGTTCAGCATTAGCCATTGATTCTGCAAAGTTACAATCATAGAAGAACGAGCATGCAGATAAGGGTTGTTAGATGAAAGCATATGCACGGAAGTTAAGCATGCATGCACAAGATCCAAGATAATGGACTATTAGATCATGCTATAGTGTTACTCAGTGAGATTGGTCAACTCTTGAGTTAACGGATGTTAACTCATCAAATAGAGAAAAGACACAATTACACCGAAATAATCACAGATGCAATGGATGGAACACACTAAGACAACCCTTAATCTACACAAGACCAGACCCAAAAACGCAAGGATTTTGACATGCTCAGACTCAAAACGCAGGATATCAAAACGCAGGCATAGTCAAAACGCAACAAAGTCATAAATCAAAACGCAACTATGTCAAAACGCAGTCATACTCAAAACGCAGGATATCAAAATGCAGGCATAGTCAAAACGCAACAAGGTCACAAATCAAATCGCAACTAAGTCAAAACGCAGTCATACTCAAAACGCAGGCATCAAAACGCAGGCATAATCAAAACGCAACCAAGTCATAAATCAAAACGCAACTAAGACAAAACGCAGTCATACTCAAAACGCAGGCATCAAAACGCAATGATTATAATCAAAACGCAACCAAGTCATAAATCAAAACGCAACTAAGACAAAACGCAGTCATACTCAAAACGCAGGCATCAAAACGCAATGAATATAATATTCAAAACAAGTCAAAACGCAGTCATTTTAGAAAATTTCGAAATAACTGGTTCAATATTTTAATATTAAAATTTCTTCAAATCAAAACGCAACGAGTTGCGTTTTGAGCCTGTTTTGTATCACATAATCAAAACGCAATCATTTATTAATTATTAAATCGCAATTAAGAGCTAATTATCAAAACGCAACAAGAGTTTTACGACGAAAACACAACTAATAATTAATTCTCAAAACGCAACTTGAATTTAGCCACAGAACGCAACTAAACTATCAAAACGCAACAAGAATGCCAACTCAAAATGCAATCAAGAAGATTACATCAAAACGCAACATGAATTCTATCAGGAAACGCAACCAAGACCATTTCTAACCTAAAACGCAACATCAATATGACCACAAAACGCAACATTAACTTAGCCCTAAAACCCTAAAACGCAACATGAATTCATCCACAAAACGCAACATTAATTAAGCCTTAAACCCCTAAAACGCAACCACGAACATTCATCAAATCGCAACATGAGCTTATTCTTAAAGGGCAACCACTACTTCGAAAATCATAGGGGCACTTATGGAGAAGGCGGGGATTCAAATTCAAGCATTAACAAAGCATTTAATACCTTAGTAATTAAAACACGAAATCAAACGCTAATCTGTTACTCGATTTGGTTATCACACAAGTGTCTATGCAAAGAAACGCACAAGAGATCTCAGTTTTAATCAAAACGCAGTAAGATACTTGAGAGAGAATAATAGAAAGCTTGACTAGATATTTATGTGTTTGACTTAGTCAAAACGCAACACCCCCTTTTTGTTCTAAGGTTTCACTTTCAACAGTTGGCATAAATGGCCCCTCTCTTTCTTATTTCTTATTACGTAATGTAAACTACACAAATGGTCCCTCTCTTTA
>BQNB010052678.1:0-40371 GCA_026074375.1 Tanacetum coccineum | reverse complement strand
ATTTTTAGTTTACGTGATTTAACTAAACGATAAAAATATAAAGTAAACGCGTAAAAGCCTAAAAATAAATAATGGAAAGCTTTGAGTCATAAAATGACCTGAAATAATGGATTGTTACACTCTTCCCCCGTTAAAGGATCCTTGTCCGCAAGGCTCAAGATGTGACACTTTTCAATGGTGCGGTTTTTGTGAAGTGCTGCAGATACTTCTTTTAGAATTGATCTTTACCTTCCCATGTGAACTCATGACCTCTCCTAGAGTTTCATCGAACCTTGATAATGGGAATACGGCTTTGCTTTAACTGCTTGACTTTACGATCGATAATCTCTACTGGTTCTTCAACAAAGTGAAGCTTATCATCAATCTGTATTTCATCTAACAGAATCGCCAATGGCTCATTGGATAAACATTTCTTCAAATTAGATACGTGAAACTTGCTATGAACCCTGCTTAGTTGTTAAGGAAGTTCGAGTCTGTAAGCAACGGTTCCTACTTTTGCCAACACCTTGAAAGGGCCAATATACCTTGGGTTCAACTTCCCCGTTTGTCAAAACGGATTATCCCTTTCTAAAGCGAAACTTTTAACATAACCTTGTCTCCAACTTGAAATTCCAAGGGCTTACGCCTCATGTCAGCGTAACTCTTTTTTCGATCACGAGCAGCTTCAATTATTTGTTTGATTTGAACAATTTTCTCAGTTGTCTCATGAATGATTTATGGACTGGTAAGCTGAGTATCTTCGACCTCGGCCCAACAAACAGGTGAACGACACTTACAACCATAAAGCGCCTCAAATGGTGAAGCTTTAATGCTCGTATGATAACTATTGTTGTATGAGAACTCAATTAGTGGTAAGTGTCTATCCTAGCCATTTCCAAAGTCTATCACACAAGCGCGTAACAAATCTTCTAGTGTCTGAATGGTTCTTTCACTTTGCCCATTAGTCTGCGGATGGTAAGCAGTACTCATATCCAAATGAGTACCTAAAGACTTTTGAAACGACTTCCAAAAATTTGACGTAAATCTACCGTCATGGTCACAAATGATTAAGACTGGTATTCCATGCCTAGGGACTACTTCTTTTAAGTATAATCTGATCAATCTCTCCATTGAGTCATTTTCCCTCATCACCAAAAAGTGTGTAGACTTGGTAAGTCGGTCTACAATTACCTAAATGGTATCATAACCACTTGACGTCCTTAGGAGCTTGGTGATGAAATCCATGGTGATATTATCCCACTTCCATTGAGGAATCTTAGGTTGCACCAACAAACCAGATGGTTTTTGGTGTTCAGTTTTGACCTTTAAACACGTCAAACACTTGCTAACATAGGTGGCAATATCGGCTTTTATGTTTAGCCACCAGTATTATTTTTTCATGTCTTGGTACATCTTGTCGGAACCCGGATGGACATAATATTTGACTCGTGGGACTCATGCATAATCAGATTCCTTATATCACCATAGCATGGCAACCAACTTTTGTTATTTAAACACAGCGTTCCGTCAGCACGCGGTTCCAACTTTTCCATTGGGAGATACTTCCTGATCATACCTCCTACATCTTCTGCTTCAAAGTTTTCCGGTTTCATTGCTTCTATCCGAGCTTCCAAAATTGCTGGGAGAACCAAACACTATTCATAATAGGGAATCAAACCCTAATGTCCTTAATCCAATCTTACGATTAAGCATCGCCACTACGTTTGCTTTCCACGGGTGATAACGAACTTCACAATCATAATCACTAAGCAACTCCAACCAACGACCGTTGCCTCATGTTCAACTCCTTTTGATCAAGAATGTGTTGTAAACTTTTGTGGTCGGTGAACACAGTGCACTTTGTTTCGTATAGATAGTGTCTCCAAATCTTTTAGAACGAACACTACGCACCTAACTCTAGATCATGAGTCGTATAATTCTTCTCATGGATCTTCAGTTGACGTGATACATAAGCAATCACCTTCTCATTTTGCATCAAGACATTACCTAATCCTTTATGTGAAGCATCACAATAAATAATAAAGTTCTCAGCTCCTTCAGGTAGAGCCAAAATAGGTGCGCTACATAGTTTTTGCTTCAATAACTAAAAGGCAGCTTCTTATTGTCACCCCAATCAAACTGAACTTCTTTTGGAGTAAGCTTGGTCTGACTATCCTATCTTTGAAAATCCTTCAAGAACATTCGATAAGAACCACGATACTAAAAATTGACGAATTGTACTGGTGTCCTAGGAGATTCCCATACTTTAATAGACTCGATCTTGTAAGATCCACGGAATACCCTGACTGTCAACTACGACCGAAGAATGTATTTTTTAGATCCAAAATTCATCACTTAGAAAATTTTATGCATACAACCCTCCTTCCTTTTTAAGCAACTCCAAGATTAACTTTAGATGCTCTTCATGCTCTTGCTTGCTCTTTGAGTAAATCAAAATATCGTCAATGAAGACAATCACAAATTTATCCAGATATGGCTTGCACACCCATGTTCATAAGGTCCATAAATACATCCCAATGTGTAGTCCAACCAAACGGCAATAAAAACCCCCTTGAAATGCATTATGGCCGTAACGAGTTCTAAACGTCTTCGGATGATTCTTCAGAACCGTAGTTGATTATGTCGTGTGTTACATCTACTTCCTTTTCCATTAGTATAAATGGTGACATTCATGGCTATTTTAAGGGTGGTAGAGGGTTGTGGCAGGGTGACCCCATTTCTCCTTACCTATTCACGTTGGTGATGGAAGTTTGGACTCTTATCATCCAACGAAGGGTTCGAGCGTCGGAGACATTTAGATATTATAAACATTGTGAGGAGATGCAACTTATTAATGTTTGTTTTGCAGATGATCTTTTTAATTTTGCTAGGGGTGAAGTCGAATATGCCCGTCTCATTATAGAGTCCCTTAGTGAATTTCAAAGAATGTCGGGTTTAGTCCCACGCATTCCAAAGAGCATGGCTTATTTCTATAATGTTCGTAATCATGTTAAACATTCTATCCGTAGCTTTATGCCTTTTGTTGAAGGTGAGTTTTCGGTTAAATACCTTGGTGTTCCCCTTATTTCTTCCCGACTTCTTAACAAGGATTGTAAGATCCTTGTTGAAAGAGTTAAGAACCATATTGGGGATTGGAAGAATGAGTCTCTATCCTTTGCTGGTCGGCTTCAATTATGTAAGTCTGTTCTTTCTTCTATGCATGTATATTAGGCCTTGGTTCTTATGATCCCTATAGGTATCATTCAAGATTTTCAACAACATATGTGTGGTTTCCTTTGGTCTAATGGCGAGCTCAAGCATGGTAAAGCTAAAGTTGCTTGGGAAAATATTTGCCTTTCTAAAAGTGAGGGTAGCCTTGGTATCCATAGTCTTGAGGTATTTAATAACCCATATTTGGAATATTGTCTCTAACAAAGAGTCGTTATAGGTAAGGTAGATTCACACGTATAAGTTAAAGGGTCATTCATTTTAGGATGTTCCTATTAAGTCGGATTTTGGAAGTTTGGGGTTGGCTTAAGCTCCTTCAGATTCGAGACCTTGTTAAGCCTTTCTTTTGGATTACTATAGGTAATGGTAAGAGTACCTCTGTATGGTTTGATAATTGGTGTTCGTGGAGTCCTTTAATCAGGTATTTAACTCCTAGAGACATTACTAGTGAGGGCTTTAATATTAAGAGTTGTGTTTGCTGTGTGGTAGCTAATAAGGTGTTTGTTGGCCCCAGCCCGGGCGTCTTAAGGCCCCGGACCTTGGCCTATCTCGGTTCAATCATTAAGGATATCTCGCCAGATTAGTTCAGTGGCGTGAGTTGGAAGGGTGTATCATCGTGCTTCTTTTGTAGGGGGCTGCTGGAAGCCCTTAACCGTGAGGTGTGAAAGTCCTCTTGGTACCGTATTGTTTGGTTCTCACATTGTATCCCTCGTCATGCATTTCATCTATGGCTTGTGATGCGGAATAGTCTCAAAAATCAGGATAAGTTGAGGCAATAAGATGTCCGGGTTGGTACCAACTTAAACCTGCTTCAATGTGCTTTCTATAGTCGTCAGTTGGATTCTCATGCTCATTTATTCTTTAATGCCGTAGTTTCAAAGGTTGGGTACTTTGTTCGGCCCTCTGCAAGTATGGAGAACGTCCCCTCATCATGCTTGATATTGTTAGTATTGGCAGCCTATTAGCCACATATTCGTTCAGCCAAAAGTGTTTTTGGTCGCCTTATTATGGCGACTACTTCTTATTTGGTATGGCTGGAGCACAATAATCGTATCTTCAAGAAAGTTAGAAGATCCCCGGAAGAGATTAGAGATATTATCATGGTTACTATAAGATTAAAGCTCCTCTCTTTTCGTTTCAAAAATACTGCGATGGTTCATAATTTATTGTCATGTTGGAAGATACCTAGTAACTTTAGGCTTTATAGTTGATCCTGATTTGTTATCAGGAGTGCCGATTGTTTTATGGTTCATGTAGAAGTTGTTGTTCGGTTTGAAGAGCCAAGACGGGAGCTCCCTTTGAGTGTTGTACTCTTTTTCCCTACTCCAAGGTTTTGCCCATTGGGTTTTACTTAGAAAGGGTTTTTTTAAGGAGGCCAACGCAATTGGATTATATCCTCCCTAAGGATGGTTGGTTTGTAGTGTGCCATGAATAATTTATATGTTTGCCTTTTGTATTATTGGTTGTATGTTTATATTTAGGCTTCTACGTTTGTGGCATGTCACATACGTGTAGTGGTTGTTTCAAGCTTATGCTTGAGGTTAATGTGGTATTTCAGCCACATTCCATTATACTTAAATTGTTGTGAGTAATACAAATTTACCAGGGTACCTTTTACCCAAAAAAATTCTTTCATCTCGGACGGAGCTAATCGATAAGGTGCCCGTGCTATAGGTGCAGCACCAGGTACCAAATCAATTTTAAATTCTACTTGTCGGGCTGGTGGAATACCCGGCAAGTCCTCGAGAAAAACTTCGGGAAATCCTCGAACATTGTTACGTCTTCAAGTCCGCTTCTCACTCAAACTTGTCTTGCTACCTCTTGCGGTAATATGTGCGAAATTGACAATGACATCCTTTTAGAAAATAACCCTTGAGTTTTCATGCATGATATATGTTTAACCGAGACTCGCGTCGTTAGTTGGCAATCTGTCGCCCACACAAAAATTAAATTTCATTTCCAAAGGGAACACGAACGAGTTTCTCATCACAGAAGATTACGGCATGATATTTTGTTAACCAGTCCATACCAATTATGACATCAAAGCTACCGAGCTCTACGGGCATTAAATCGATGTTGAATGGATGATTCAAAAAAATTAGTGTGCAACCCCGTATAAGTGTATTTTGTTAGCCGTGTATTTTATTAAAGTGATGGTCATTAAATATTTCCGAGCCTTGTATAAGTAAAATGAAGTTTTACGAATTTAGTTAAGCTATTGGGCCGTGTTTTCGGGCTCAAGCCATTTGTATTATGAACCGGCCCAACACAAAAGCCTACAAAAATAGTCCCACTCTTGTAAATATATAATGGCCCTCCTCCAAGTTGTAGAGAGGTGTTGCGTTCTCATTTTCTTTTCATGAACAAGTAACCATTTTTCTTTTTTACTTTCTCTCTCTAAAATCTATTTTTCTTATTTTTGTGTTTGGTGATGAAATGATATCCTAACAAGTGGTATCAAGAGCCAAGGTTGGGTTAAGTGATTTGTTTGTGGTATTTGGTTAAGCTTATTAGGTTCGGCTTAGTGAGCTTAATTTTTTTCTCTATTCGGCTTAATTTTTGCTTTTGTTGCTTGTTAAATGTTTTATAACATCAAAAACGTGACTTAATTTATTTCTTGTTCTTATACAGTAGCCTACTCCTACATTTTTTTCTCTATTTCTTTTGTTTTTTTTGACTTCATAACAACTGGGTTTTTCATCTCTCTCATTTGCAACGTGACTTATTTCATTTCTTTGTAACGTCAGTACAAAGGCAAACACGATCACAATTTTAGAAAAGAACGTTGGCTGTTTGTTGGTTTGTGCCCAAAACAACATCAAGGACGAAAGAGGACCACCGATCTAGTGTCATCTGTACAAGCACCGAACGAGTTTTCATCGACTTGAACCGAACGAGTGAACACACTTCAACCACCGAACGAGGTTCATCTTCTTGAGCCGATCGAGTTGAATTTTTTTTGGACCGAACGAGTGGAAAACTCAAGGACCGAACGAAGTGACACACTTGATCATCGAACGAGTGGAACACGACAGCAACAACCGAACGAGTTCAACTTTTGTAGAGCCGAACTAGTTTCTTCAACGAGAGCCGAACGAGTGAAAAACTTAAGAGCCGAACGAGTTTCATCTACTTGAACCGAACGAGTGTAAGCTTGAAAGAGCCGAACGAGTATAATCTCTTGGAGCCGAACGAGTGAAAGCTAGTAGGAACCGAACGAGAACAAAATCTTAAACGTTTTAACAAATTTTTTGGTTTTTTCGGTTTCGAGTACTTTAAACGAAGGCCTTTAGATTATATCATCGTGTTCGTGACATCGTTTCGATCAACGTGGTATATTTAGATTTTACCGACGATAACCGTACGACTCCGCGGGATTAAAATCATAAACGTTGCATTTTTTCTCATGTCTATCAAGTGTAAAACAAAGATGACAAATGAACAGGAAGTAAAACGTGTGTATTTTTTAACATAAATTCGAATTCTACACTTTTAGTCCCTGGATTTCAAGTCTACTTCACCACAAGTCTCTTGTTGCAATAACAACCTTTCTTGTTGAAAATAGATTGCACAGTTAGTCCTTAGTGCATCTAATTCAACCGTTAGTGCTTTAAAGTGAATCGTTTGTGCACCGTTCAACGTTTTAAGCTCATTAATCGTTTCAAAAGCTTACGTTCTTCAAAGACAACAACGATTTCACCAACAATAATTCTATTTTTACGGTTTTTCTTGATTTAGTAAAATCCCGCGAAATACTCTTGTATTTTCTCGGTTTAGTCAAGTCTTGTAAAATCCCGTGAAATAGTTTTCCACCACAACAACAAATCACTTTACCCACTAAAGATCCTTGTTTATCATTTCACATCACCTTTTGCAATGTCGACTCAGCAAGACATCAATGCTTTTAGAGCACAACGAATTGCAAACACACATGATCCTTTGGCATTAATGGCAAACACTCAAACACCGTGTCACCCAGATCACTCATCACTCATTACCTACATGCAACATCCACAACCCAACAACAACTTTGTCTCACAACCTTCATTCAACATGAACTACCTGCAACATCCAATGCAAAATCCAGGAGATATCTCAAATCCCACGACTGCATTTAACATGGCACTTGCACTCATGGCTAAGGCATTTACTCTAAACGATACCACTCCAACAAATAACAACCAAAGAAGTTCATCAAACCCTAGCAGCATGCAGATTGCACAACCGGGTATGAATATGGATCAAGACAGACAAATGCTAATGGTTGAAGATAATGTTGGGAACCAGTTTAGACCGAATGCAATGCAGAATGTTGGGAATCAGGTTGTTCTAAATGCAACAGAATCCGGGTGTTTTAAATGTTGAAATCAGAAGGGCTTTAGTGTTGTTTCGGAAATTGCAAATCAGCATGGGGATGGAAATGTTGTTACAGCACCGGCTGAGGGTAATGGTAATGGTATAAATGGTAATACGATAAGGTGTTACAACTGTCAAGGAGAGGATCATTATGCCAGCAACTGCACAGTAAAGCCAAGGAAACTAGATGCTGCTTATCTTCAGAAACAGATGCAGATTGCTCAAAAGGAAGAAGCAGGGATTCAACTCACTTCTGAGGAATTTGATTTCATGGCTGCTGTAGGTGCCTGTAAGGAAACTAAGAAAGCATATGCGAACTGCACTTTAGAGAATAATTTGCAGCAAGCATCGTCATCTGGTACTCAGTCTGACAAAGCTCCCGTCTATGACTCAGACGGATCAGCTGAGGTACATCATTCTGAAAATTGTTATAATAATGATATATTCAATATGTTTACTCAAGAGGAGCAGTATACTGAGCTACTCGAACCCATTCCTGAACCACACCAAGTACAACAGAATGATAGTAATGTCATTTCTGTGGTTTCTAGTGTGGAACAAAGTGGGGGAACAGTAGAACAACATCCTGCAAATATTGAGGAAACACGTGCTTATTTTGAATCATTATATAATAATTTGGCAACTGAAGTTGAGAAAGTCAATTTGGTCAATCACAAAATGAAAGAAACAAATGCTGAATTGACCACTGAGCTTGCTAGGTATAAAAATCAAGAAAAGTAAAGTTTTAAATATATTCAAGAAAAATATGACAAACTTGAAAGATGTTATCAAAAGTCTGTTTATCAAGAACAATGTCTTACTAAAAAGATAAATGCTCTTCACTTAAGTTCCGGTAAACAAATAACGACTTTGAATGAGGAAATTTCAAATTTAAGTAAACAACTTTCAACGGAAAAATCAACTGTTTCTTCTCTTCTTGAAGAAAAGAAAAAGTTGAAGTCTGATTTCAAAATACGCGAAGACGAGCTTCTTGATAAACAAATTCAACTTGAGAATAAGATAAAGGAATTAGATAATATTTTGGTTAAAACGGGTCAATCGATTCAAAACGATCACATGCTTTCACCTAAAGCCAAGACGCGTTTTACCACACCGAACAGAAAATGGCTTTGGGTTATCAAAATCCTTTTTATCTCAAGCAAGCTCAGCGAAAACAACAGAGTTTGTATAATGGCAAAGTGTTATTTGAAAAGCATGATCCTCCTGCTGTGCATGATTCGGAAGAGACACTGCAGCGGCTCAAAGAGTCGTCTAAAAATGAAACAATTGAACAAAGAAATAAAACCGGCAAACTATACAAAGATTAATCATCTTTCGGGGGTTTTTGTTTCTCAAACGGCCAAGTCACAAGAAGAGGTGTACTTTTCAAATACTTCCAAAATGGCCACTGTTTCAAAATCGATTTCAATACCAAATGAAGAATTTTCGGATGATACTACTCCAAGTGTTGCACGAAAATTTCTAAATGAGGTAAAAAGCACCATTGTGACTCTTCAACGTGTTGTCAAACATAGAATGACTTTAGATACTCACAATTGGTCGTCTTCTGCTCACCAAGAGATTCACAAAATTTTAAAAGAAGAAATTTTTCCTATCATCAACAAGCTGAGGCTAAGAACGTCAAAATTTTGAAATACAATTTTTGAAAGAAGCAACCAAATTTGTATCGAGACTTTAAAGCTCTTGCAAAAAAGCTGATGAAATCTCTGCTAAGCACAATGGCCAATGGAATTATGAAATTGAGCGACTCTGAAGAGCATTGTCCCAGTCAGGATATTATGTCTATTGTGCAAAATCCCTCTGTTGTAGATACATCAAATCTCCAAACTAAGCTTGACTGTACGAAAGAACGACTTGAAAATTGTATCATTAAAAAGGAGAATGAATATGCTAAACTTTGGAATGATTGGTACAAAAAGTGTGAAGAATGCAAATATGACAAAATTTCGTACGATAAAGCTTATAATAACATGCAACAAAAGATCGAACGGTTGCAAGCTCAGTTGGGAGACCAAAAGGGTAAAATACCCTTGATCCATTGTCTCAGAAACTAGAAAATGAGAACGTAGAATTAGAGTTTCAGGTTCGAAATTATGAAAAAGAAATTGCTCATCTTAAGACAACATACAAAAACCTGTTTGACTCTATCAAAGTGACACGGACTCAAACCAAAGCTATAATTGACTCTTTGCAAGATAAACGAACTTGACACAATCATGAAAATGCTAAGTTTGAGACTCAGTTGTTTATACGGTTCTGATCAAAAGACACCAACACAGTACGAGTGTGAATACTAAGTTTACAAAGCAATCAATTCGTTAGGACAAACCACCTTCTCTCTAGACCCAGAACTGTATGCTGTAACTCATCTACCTAACTCTATGACTTTTCCCAAGGTTGGTGAGACGAATGCTTTGTCAAAACCAGTCACTTCAAACTCGGTTCCTTCCTCTCGAGAATCAACTGATTATGAACAATGAAATAGTGATTGCTCCAGAATCTTTAGATCAAAATCCTTTTCAAGCTACTAGGGTAACAACCTTTGGCCTAACAAACATGTAAAACACCAAGCGTTAGGACAAAACCAATCATTGTTTCACAACCTCATGTCATCACTAAAAGGTTGTGAAATTCCAAAACCAAAACAAAATGGTTTCTCTCCTAAAGACATTAGAAGCACTACTAGGACCAGAAGACCAAAGCCTTGGAACAATCCTAAGAGTGATAAGGTCCCTTTTAAGTCTAAGAGTGGTTGCCTCTCGAATAAGTTAGAGAAAATAGAAGAAAACCATAGGAGTTTACAGTCTTCTCACTATCCGAACCATACGTCATCTGAATGTAATAACATTAAGCTTGCTTTTTGAAATGACATGTAAGCAATGTCTAATTACAGCTAATCATGATGCTTGTGTGCTTCAGTATGTGAATGGCATGAAATCTAGAAAGAAAAACCAAAGTGCTAATGTTTCAAAAAGTGCAAATCAAAAGAAACATAAGGCTGAGGTCTGGAAACCAAAGAATGTAGGGTCCAAAGAAGGATTTGCTTCACCTAAGCCTAGTAAACCTAGATCTTGCCTTAGGTGGTCACCAACTGGAAGACTTTTTGACCTTAAGGAAAATAAATCCACATCCTAGTGAATCTGAGAGTCAATCTGACTGCTCTAAAGGTGATAATGCATGTACTTCTAACCCTCAGGAACCGATCAGAAAACGGTTTCCAAGTTCAACTTTCTCTATGACAGGTTGTCAAAATTGGTTTGATACTCTGCTAATCCCATTGCTTTCCGAGTATAACCTGAAAGACAAAGAAGATCATGGAGACAATGAATGTGACACTTGATGAGTTTTCAGAAATGGTTTGCTATTAAATGACAGATAACAACCCGATCTTCAAATAAAAGGAAAATGTACGTGTCAGTGCGTTTATCCTTAACAACGAAAAGAGAAATCTTTTCGGTCTTGAGCTAGTATCAAAACATTCAAAGTTTGTTAGCTCAAGTCAATGGCTTGTAATCAAATGTCAGATTGCAACCCGTTCTTCAAAGAAAAAGGGAGTGTACGCTTCAGTGCGCTTTACCTTAAAAAGAAGAGAAATCTTCTTGTTTTCACTTCAGTAGATATGATAGTCATGACGTCGTCGAGAACAAAACACATCGCTGTCCGCTACCATTTCATAAAGGAACACGTGGAAAAGGGTACGATTGAACTGTATTTTGTCAAGACGGATTACCAACTGGCCGACCTCTTCACCAAAGCCCTTCTAGTAGATCGATTCAACTATTTGGTTCGTCGCCTTGGTATGCGCAGTTTATCTCCTCAGGAACTTGATCGTCTTGCAAAATTACAGTAATTCTTTGTATATATTTTATCAGAAAAACAAAATATAAAAATATAAAACCTATAAAAGCAAAATACAAAATCAAAAAATTTCAAAAATACAAAAATAATCTTCTCCGACATGTCTCTCGACAATCGATAACATTTGCGCACCTAGAAATGTTGATTAATATTAACACGGGTGAATAAATGAAGTTCGAGCGAGAGTTTTAAATGCTTTCAAAACATGTCCTTTCACTTTTTCTCTATGACTTCTAAGTAAATGTCAGCTTAGGACTCGATCTCTAAAGAAAGGAAAATGTTCATTTATGCACATTTATCCTAAACAACGGGAAGTTCATATCTTCTCGGTCTTGAGCAAAGTCATATAAACATTCAAAGTTTTGAATGCTCAAGAGAAGTACTAAGGAAAATGATGGTAAATAAGATATATCTCACATATTTTTCCTGATGAGCATAATTTTTCAAGATATTTTCAAAAAGAAAATTTCAAATTCTTTTAAAATTGTGTGCTCAACAAACTCCCACTTCAAGTTTTCACTTTATTCTATAATTGAGTGGGATTATAATAATACGATTCATTCTGCATGCTCTCCTGTTCTCCCAAGACTTAGTTAGGCTTATGTAATTCTGGACATTAACTTGTTTTTAATTCACTAATTGTCAAAAAATTGTAAACACATATGCAATTTTTGAAGGGGAGAATAGTGATTAAGGATTAATAATGGATACGATCTTCAATCTATAAGTGCGTTCCTAAACCTCGCATGTGCAAAACTCTTTCATAATATGGTGCATATGTGTAGGGGGAGCTTTTTGGTAACTCTGGAAACACTCAATGTGTCTCAAATGATTTCTTAGACACGTTGATTGATTTTTTATCAATGGTTTTATGGATCCTCATGGCAATACCTCAAAGACCGACCAACAATTGTTTCTCAAGGAGTTATAAGGCAGTTCAAGTTAGGTATATTCGTTCCATGATCCAGCCAGAACCAGAGGGATCTACCCAGGAACACTCCATTAGATAGAGTAGAAGTCCTTAGGTATGATCGAAAAAAGGGAGTAAAGTGAGAATAAAGGGAATAGGTGCAGACTGAGATGGAGCTTGTACTGGAATAAACCCTAACTAAGGTACTAGTCAGAAGTCGCGGTAGCACCTAAAGGGGTGAAGAAATGAAAAAAGAATTGTAAGGCATAAAGGGTGAAAGTAGATGCCCTTCCATATAACCTTAGGCAGAAACCGAGTCAATGCATCTAATCTATCGATTAATCAACAAAGAGTGATTCGAGATTGAAGACGAGTCATCATGACCAGTGATGCAATGCAAAACCCTCCTTAGCCACTCAGAATCTCTTAAAAGATTTCTGTTTCATTTCTCACGGAGATCAACACATTTCTATCGGCTTTCTCATTCCAAGATCGTTGATATTGAAAAAGGTGGCAGTCCGCTCCAGCCTCCGATTACCAAATAACAAATGTGCATCTTATAGTGTCTAGTGCAACAGACGATTCCTTCTCAAAATCTCACTAGGACACAAATTCCAATATACAAAATGTCGTACATCATTATACAACATTTGGTATCAATAAGTCCTACGCATTATCCTTATGATAATTGCCAGAACATCAGAGTGATACTCTTTAGTATTTACAGTGACGATGGAAATCCTTCTTGAGCCAACATCAAACAAGCTCTTGGTAGGTGACTTGCGAGATTCTATATGAATCAAGCTTGTGTCAATAATGGAAAGAACGTTGGTCGCGATTCTACATGATTTCAAACTTGTTTCCAGTAATATGAATTGAAGACTCAATCAGAAAGATAGTAACTATCTGATTCACTTCTTACCGTGTTGTCGCTATTGAGACTCTCTGGTAAAGGAAGGCTAGTGCAGCTGCGAAAACCCTGTCAAGGAGATTCTTTTGAATTATACCTGTCACAGGTGTATTTAATACTGATTAACGGGGAACCGTGGTTATGCATACCGATTTGACAAAGTGACAAAGGACACTTTCGTCCTTATATGTTTATCTTACCATACTTGCAGGTTTCCCGACGGTAGCAGCTTCTAGTCCAAGACGAGTCAAGATTCAAGGCCTCATGCTCAATCCTACAAAGATTAATCTTGATGAAGCTCAACTATCAAAATCCTTCTGCAATCTTAATGAAAAGCACTTCATCATAATAGAACATTTTGTGGTACAGTTATCATAGTTAAGAAAATGTTGAGGGAAGATTTTGTAGCAAGATTTCAGATCTGAGCATGAGGGTGGAGACACAAAGATTCGCAAGGCGGCATAAAGATTCAAGGATAAAGATTTAGAGATCTCAGTAGTCAAGACAAATCAAGGCCAAAGACCACGATATCAGTATTTTGTCAAAGATATCAAGTTAAAGATCAAGATCCATGATCACAAGCATGCAAAAGGAACTTCAAAAGAATTCCCAAGAATACAAGGCTCCAAGACTCAAGACGTCACAAGAAGGATCCACAATTGAATGACCACCCCTTAGGGGGAGATTGTTAGCGTGTATTTATAGTAAAGAAAAAAAAAAAACTTGATGCGTCATTAATTATTCCCGAGCCTTGTATATATATATATATATATATATATATATATATTAAAAAAAAGAGGCTTAGTAAATATTTTAAGTCATTTGGAATTACTAAATGGTTTGCAATTACTTCAGATTGCAACCCGTGTCACTGTCGAGGCATGGATTACTTAAAATCCATACATTATGGGTGTGCGCGTAAATTTTACATCTCAATCAACGACTGCAACTCTTTGAATAGAAAACGGGTTATTGTTTGAGGGGGAGAGTGAATTTGAGAAATTGAAAATTTACCTCATCACACTGGTGTCTATTAGAAGTGATTGGGAGGATCTTCCATGACTGTTTAGGAGTGTTGAAAATTTGGTCAGTAAATGAACCACCGAAGTTAAAATCTGTTAAGATATTGCTTTTGTATTCTAATAGGTTAGTATTTGAAGGGGAGTTAATTAATTTTAACTCAAAGGGCCAAAATGTCTATGGGTATAATGCTTAGGGACTTTAATGCAAATTGCTACATGTCTCCTAGTTTTTAATCAATAGGGACTAAATCTGCCAAGACTCAAACTTTGGACAACCTTAGGAATGCTTAAACATGAAATTAAAAGAAGATAGAAACCACAGGGACTGAATCTGCCAAATTTCAAAAGTTAGAGTATAAAAGGAGGTGGCGGGTTGCCATTGGTCAAACTTTCAAAAATTTGGTCAAACAAAAAAAAACACACACACTCGCACGCAACTCGACGCCAAGAACCATTTCCTAATCTTTGATTTCAAGTGTTTTTCTCTCAAAGGTAATCATCAAATCTTGTTCTATGCATGTTAATGTATATATAGACTCAAGGAATCGAAGTTAAACACATTAAAATAAGCAGAATAGCTAGATTTCAAATTTAGGGTTCGAAAATTAAAAGTTGTTTGAAAACTGAAATTGATTTAGGGGAAAGGTGCGGAATGGGCTTGTGATCAATTATATATATCTGTTTATCCATTTTGCAAACATATGTGTGCCTTATGCGATTTCTAGGTGGCGGTTTGACTATTAGAAAGTCATAAGCCATTGGTGTGAGGTTAAGGATGTTGCTAGTATGTATCTGATGCGTAGGAAAGATTAGGAATGCTTTAGGTTGTGTTTAGGTTTGCCTACATTGTTGATATAAGTAGTCTTTCATAATGGCGAGTTGCTAAGATGCTTGGTGGCGGTTTGCATTTAATAATATTTTATTATTTCAGGGAAACCGCCGCATGGCAGCGGTTTGGTTGAAATTTATATTTTATTCTTAAAATAGTCAACCCGCCACGTCGATATTTATTATCAACTGTGGCGAGTTGCTTCATGGCGGTATGATGAAGGCGGGTTGCCCTAATTTGTATTATTTTATTCGCACAAGTAAACCGCTGGGTGAGCGGTTTGGTCAAATATTTTATAATATTAAAATAATCAACCTGCCCTTTTCAAATTTTATTTCCTCGTGGCGGTTTGCTCAATCCACCTCACGGCGGGTTGTCTAACTGCTAGGCGGCAGTTTGGGCTTATTTTCAGAAATTTGACCCATTAAGCCCATCAATCAATCGAGGCTTATTCCAATGACCAAGTTACATTTCTAACACCCATCCGGGCTTAGTTAACATGTAATTGAACATGTTGGATAATTCTGCCTTAATCAGTCGAGGCATGTCATGATTTCTCTCTAACATCGTTTCTCTGCCATGCTTGTTTCCTTTGTTACTTACTCTTATGCAGAATTCGATGGCAGAGTAAAATGTTCCCACTCAAGCACCAACAAGAACAGATGAGCAGATTGTACCTCGCTCTCAATGGTTACAAATCAGGAAAAGCAATCTTCTTTTCGATGCTCAAAAGATACAGAAGAACCCCATCTTTTAGATATCTATGGACATCTTGCGTAACACCAACTTCTTCAGAGCATTCTCTGCCTCTACTAGTGTTCCTGCCGTCTACATTCAGCAGTTCTGGAACTCTATGAAGTGTGACGAGAAGACTGGGATTTATTGCTGTCAAGTTGATGAACAATGGTTCAATCTAAGTGTTGATCTTCTTATAAAGGCCTTAGATATAACTCCTGTCGACCCAGCTCACCCATTTGAGTTACCTCTGACTGGTGACACGATGATTGATTTTGTAAATCAGCTAGGGTACCCTGAACCTATAGAATTTGTCTCTAATATACGTTTGAATTATGTATATCAGCCATGGAGAGCAATTCTAACACAGATTAACCAGTGCTTAACTGGAAAGACATCTGGTATTGACAAACCAAGACACCCAGTGCTACAAATGTTATGGGGCATCGTCACTCGAATTAATGTTGATCATGCAGAACTGTTATGGGAAGAGTTTACTCAAGGGATTCAGACGTTCTTCTCATACAAGGCAAGTCATAAAGCCACTCTGAAAGACCCTAAGAAGAAAGCAGTTCCTCTCCTCATTCCTTATGGGCGATTTACTAAGATGATTGTCTACTATCTGGGGAGCACCAATGATGTACATAAAAGACCTGAGTCTCCTTGTCATCTTCCAGGAGATGATTTTCTGCTAGGTAATCTCAAGTTTATCTCGAAAGGTGAAACAAGTGAAGTGTTTGGAATGGCAATTCCCAAACAATTGATTACTCAAGCCATTCAACAATCTTTGTACTATCTAAAGTATCTAGAAATGGTTGCTAAGAATACGAAGAAAACACCACAGGATAGTGCAAGCAAGCAACCTGAACCTGCAATAAAGCGTGCTCCACCTAAGAAGCCCACAACTACTACTCCTGTCAAACCAACCAAGCCACCTTCATCCAAACAACCAAAGTCTCTGACAAAGAAACCTTCTAAGCGTAAGCTTCCACAGAAAGTTAGAAAAAGGAAGCCTTCTTTCTAACTTGTTGATGAAGATGATGAAGCTCAACAAGAATCTGTTCCTCAAGAAGAAAGTGATGATCCTACTCTCGAACGGGCCAACAAGATGAGTTTGGATACGCATCAAGAAAAGGGAGAAGGTGAAGGTGCTGATGCTGACATAGAACTAGCGATTAAGCTTAGCTTGGATCCTTCCTTTCTGCCACAAGGTCGGGCACCTGTTGGAGGAGTAACGATCAGGGATCCAGTATCTGAAACAACTCTCATACTACCTGAAGTAGTAGGCAAGGGTAAGGCTATAGTAACCGAAGAACAAGTAGCTCATTCCCTGATCGATCTGTCAAAGAAGAAATGTACTACGAATCAGTTTATCCTTGTTAGGCGTGATCAAGCACCTCATGATTAGACAACTGGACCCTCTTCCCAACCTAAAGATGATACATCAGAGAAAGTGGTCTAGGAATCTTCATCAACAACTGATTCAGAATGAACAGAAAGTGAAACAGAAGTCGCTGCTCCTAAAGGTGACAAAGAACAAGGTGAAATAGCTTCGTCCACAGTGACATCAAGAGTAGGGATATTTGTTCATACAGAAGACCAGGCTGGATTAGACCCTAGAAAAGCACATGAGGATCTGGCTGGACCAGACCCTAAGCCCATGCAAGAAGACCAGACTAGATCAGACTCTGGAAAAGTTCATATGTCTCTTGCTGGACCAAACCCTGAGCACATAGATGAAGAATTCCTCGCTACAGCCTACCCAATGGTTCATGAAAACCTGAAACTCATAACTGACGAACATGACATCGAAAATAATCCAGAAAGTCATTCTGGTTCTATGTCATCCATGAAAAATCTAGAAGACATGGATAACTTTGGGGATCAATTTCTTTATGACAAACCAACCGAAGATGAACAGGAGAAATCTAAAGTTGAAAATGAGTCTGATTCTACCATACCTGATCTAAGTCATCAAACTGTCACGTCACCTCCTCCAGTGATTGCTCCCGTCATTGATTTCTCATCTCCTAAACCGTCTTCACAGGTCACACTTCTACCAATCAACACGGAAGCTACATCTATCACCACAACTCTCCCAGAGATTACTTTATTCATTGCCCTTCAGCTAAGAGTGGCAAAATTAGAGCAAGATATGTCTGAAGTAAAGAAGATTGATCACTCTGCTGCTGTTTTAGCTTAAATCCCAAGTTCCTATAATTGTTGATAAGTATCTAGGAACAAAACTTGATGATAATCTCCTTAAGGTTCTTGAACGACACACTGCAGATTTAATTAAGAAATTCTCTGTGCTACCTGGCCCAGAGTCTATCAAGAATCTCTATCAAGAATCTAGAATCAAAAGAGTCAGGTCTAAAGAGATTATCAAATCAAAAGGAACAAGGTAAGAAGGAACAAGAGTCAACTGTATTTAGATACCCATCATGTCAACTGATAAGTTGCACTTGAAGATTTTGATCTAAAGAGTGCTCCCTCTTCAAACACATGCATAAAGAACAGGTACTTCAGAACAGAAATCCTGCCAACTACCATCTATATCATGCTCTTATGGAAGCGTTGATAGCAGATGAAGATGCCATGGATAAGGAGGTTAAAGACAGGGTTAAAGACCTCAAAAGAAAGCATGATAGTGATGATGATGAAGACGATGATGATGATAAATACGATGATGATGATGATGAAGGCCCTTCAGCTGGATCAAACCAGGGTAAGTCAGCAAAAAGGAGAAGACACGATTCAGGTGCTTCTGGGTCAGCTCAACCTCCTCCTAAAGATGATGAGCAAAGTTCAAAGAAACCACAGGATTCTGATGCATCTACATCCAAACAACATCCAACTCTTACCTCAACTGGCTAGCAAATCACTAACACAAGAGATGTTGTTATTGACTCTTCGATGTACAGCTCTGAACCCGAATCTGGTCATTCTGAACATTCCTCTGAACATTCCTCTGATGATGTTTCAAAACAAGATGAAGGGCATATCTCAGATCTGAAGGACACTAATAACGCTCATATTCCCAAGGTAAAGGCTGCTACATGGTTTAAACCGATTCAAGAAGCTAAAAGACCAGCTACACCTGAACCAGAATGGACCATTCCCCCGAATGATTTCCCTGAACTAGAAAACTACTGGGCAAATGCATACGCCACATCGTACTAAGTTACCATGGAGAACAAGCTTCAAAGGAAGACGTATGATATATGTTCATTCATCAAATGGTTCTGCAGACGAACTAGAAAGAAGAAGCTCTGCAAAGCTAATTTGGAAGGTCCAGCTTTCAACCTTGTTAAAGCCTTTCACAAGAACAGCGTATTTCTTTAATTTCAAATGGATGAATGCCATAAGCTGCTGACGAATAAGGTTGATTTGGTTAATCCTGAGGGTCATCAAATTATGTGAAATACGTATGAACTGTTGCCCTTAGGAGGACCACCAGGTCAGGTAACTATTCAACCACTATTCTTCTTCAATAAGGATCTGGAATACCTTCTGACATGTGACAAAGAACGAAAAACTGCCTTATCCATATCCAAGCTCAAAGCCGCTCGTTACCTAGACTTTGGTCTAGAAGAATTAGTTCCGTTTTTGTGGGTTGAAAGTGAACGCGGTTATGACATCAGTGCAGCTTATGGTATCACACACTGGTGGTTCAGAAGAAAGGAATTTTACATCAACAAACACAGTGAGCCCTGAGATCATGAAGCAGTCAGATCTCAGATGCGAATTCTCAATGTGATACGTGTCAAGACTTTTGAAAAATATGGATACAACTACTTGAGAGAGATAATTCTTCGTCGAGCTGACTACAAAGAGTACAAGATCTCTGAAAAGGATTTTAAAAACCTTCATCCAAATGATTTTGAAGATCTGTATCTACTTAATATTCAAGACAAACTCAACCATCTGTCTAAATCGGACATGATCCATCTACACACAGCAGTCAACATGTAGATCAGAAACCTGGTCATCAGGAATCGTGTGGGAGACTTGCAGCTCGAAATTGAGAGCTATCAAACAAAGCTCAACCTCGAACGTCCTAATTGGGATGCAACTGACTATTTCTTCAAAGAAGATTATACGATTGTCCCTAAGCCAAGAGCCGTTATCTACAGAGACAGAAATGATCAAAGAAAGTTGATAAGGCTGAATGAGATACACAAGTTTAGTGATGGGACGTTGACAAGAGTCATGAAAAAGCTGGATCACATGCTTAAAGACTTTCATCTGTTCGAGTACAATAAGGGCATGGAGACTAGAAAATGGTCAGAGGATGACAAGAGGAGGAGCAAAGACTTCATCACAGCGATCGAGAAAAGACTACAGATCAGGAGGATCTTTCGAAGTCTGGAAAGCTTTGTTGGAGGAAGAATAAGAGATATTGACTACAGGCTGATCAACAGAACAACGTGACGACATCGTCGTTACAATAAAAAGGTCAATATTTTCTCATTTGTGAATAATATATCTTGTACATTAGTAAGTAGTGAATCTTTTGATGATTAAGTGTAGGAATAATTTATATCCCTCAACGATTGAGGGGGAGCAGTTATATGTTTCTTACACGACTTGGGAATTATGGCCACACTTTTCTCCCAAGTTTTATAACATATTTAAATCAATTGATATCCAAAATGTCAAAGGGTTTAAAATTTTTGATAAGGGGAGAAAATGTGATTAAAATATGTGTATAATAATAATCGTGATTATTAGGACTCATGTATATACTCCGCCCAAACGTGCTAAACAATTTCGAATACCGAAGCACATTTTGAGGGGGAGCGTTTCTGAAAAAAATCAAAAAAAACGATCGAGGTACTAAACGCTTTGATATTTATATCATAAGTACCTTAATTGAATTTTCAATTGGTTTTATGGAAAGGAGAACTGTACCAAAAGACCGACCATGTATTTACTGTTATCGAAGTTATAAGGATGGTAAGGTTAGGTACTCGTTCCCATGATCCTGCCATAACCAGAGGGATCTACCCAGGGACAATCCACTAGTTAGTGTAGAAGTCCTTAGGTATGACATATAAAAAGAGTAAAAGTGAGAATAAGGAAAAAGTACCGACTGAGATAGAGCTAGTTCTGGAATAAACCCAACAAGGTTCTAGTCATAAAGTCTCGATAAGCACTGAAGGGGTTGAAGAATTAAAAAGAATTGTAAGGATAAAGGGTGTAAAGAAAGAAGCCCTTCATACACTTAGGCAGAAACCGGGTCAATACATATGCTGCCAAAATCACTAAGATGATTGCTGACATTGAAGATCGACATCATAGACCCAGTGATGCAATGCACAACCCTTCCTAGCCACTCAGAATCTCTCAAAAGATTTATGTTTCATTTCTTACGGAGACTAAACACGTTATCTATTGACTTTCTCACTCCGAGTTAGTTGATATTGAACAGGTGGCAGTCAGCTCCAGCCTCTGATTACTTGAACCAAAACGCACTATTGAGTCTAGAGCCAAGAGATCATCAATTAATCTCGTTAGGACACATATCCAATTCTCTTGTCTTTCACATACTGTGGAAACAAGTCTATCTTAAGAGTCCTACTCATTATCCTTGTGATATTGCCAGAACATCCGAGTGAAACGAAGGTTTTTCACAATGAAGATGGAAATCCTGCTAGAGCCAACATCAAACAAGCTCTTGGTAGGTGACTTGTGCGATTCTACAAGAATCAAACTTGTGTCAACTGGAAAGAAACGATGGTGCGATTCTGAGTGAATCAAACTTGTTCCAGTATAAGAATTGACGGTTATTGATCATTTGACAAACAATCAAAACTCTCGAAGTGTTACAAAATATTTTCATAAGAAACACTTAGACTGATTTTTCAAATCAATTTTCTCTTTATTTGCTAACTGTTTCATTACAGGATAACTTAAAGATGGAGATGGAGATGGAAATTCCCAGTACCTGAGATGTCAAGTGAATAACCAAATGCTCAGACACGACCTACACTTGTTATGAAGTTATGAAAGAACTCATAAAGGTGTCAAAGCTTCCGCAAACTCTGATATCGTGTAGTTCTTCACAAGTGCACAAGATGGCGATCCATTACAAGATGATGTAAGATTATGTTTGGGTGATGATCTCAAGAAAGCTCAAGGTCACTATCAAAGACAAGTCAAAGATGAATCTAAAGATCACTACCCCAAATGTACAAGATATCAAATGTCTACGAGCTAAAGACTGAAGTGATTAAGTTTAGTATTTTCAGGGGTGACCTCCCTTAGGGGGAGATTGTTAGATATTAGAAAAAGACTCGGTCACCCCGTGTATTTTACTGTTTATTATAGCTCATAGTTTAATAGTTAATAGTATGCTTTTCGGTATTAAACCGGGTACTAATACCCGGTATAATGTAAAAACTATATAAGCCTCTTTCAACTTTGGAAGAGGTAAGCTAGTCATTTTCACTTTTCTTGACTAGAAAATCCCTCACATGTGTTTCTCTCTCTAGAAACTAGCCAAGTCCAAGAATCGACCCCGTGTTATGATATATGATATACCAAAGTAGGTTAGATATAGGTACTTAAGTGTATTTACATGGCTAATGTATTTAGGCTATCAAGTGTGTTGATATAAACAATCATTTATATCATATTTAATATAAAAATAACATATTTAAAAAAACAAATATTACACATCTAATTTATAAAAGTGAAAGACAAATACAATTATGCAAACATGTATATATATACTAGTCAATCACCCACACCTAGAGACAACGGTGTCTAGTTTTCAAGATAATCTAGCGGCGAATAATTCGCTTTCACATTATTTTTCATGACGGAGGCGGTCTATATTTTTTGAGAAATTATTTGGCTTTCGTATTTTAAACAGATCATTGTGCTGACAGTCAAACATTATCAATGAAGCGATAGTTCAATACGCTACAACAAATTAGACTCTATATTACATCCAAAAATGTCCTATTAGGTTACTTTTTAGGACCTTCAGCATAATAAGACCAATGATATAAGTGTAACATATAAAGGTGTCTTATAAAGTGTAAAACTTATTAAGACAATTATAAGCATCCTAATAAGTGCCAATATTATGAAACAAATAAAAATAATCCCATAAAGCATTTTTTACGACGCAATTTACACAAATAAAATAATCCCACAAAGGTTAACATCATCCAAAACAGTCTTCCAATTTTATTACATGAAAATTGAACAATAAAAATTAAAGTCAAAGTAGATAATATGATGTGGATCATCTTCAAGCATCATCCAAATATCCATCCCCACGTACCACCTACAATTGTACACCACATAAACATAAGATATCAAAACCTAATCAAAGCCCATATATACGAAAACTAGTTGTGTTAATCGGGTCAGGCAGTCAGGATTGGGTCAATTTGGGTCAAGGCTTAAAAAAACTTGTCAGGCTATTTTAAATTCAGGTTAGGCGGGTTCGGGTCACTTGTAGCAACACATTTGTTGCAGTTGCTAACTTGCTACAAAAAAAAAGTTCTAGTATCAATTTATCTTGTCAAAAATAATATTGCAACAGACTAATAGCTAAAATGAGTAAATGACTAATAGTGGTGTTAAAATGGCTAATAGTAATAGAGTAATACTGATGTTATAATGACTAAGTTGTTGTATCAGCTATGTAAGAACTCATTTATGCTATACGAGTATATTCCTTTACAACTAATTGATTCTAAAAATTGTGAACCATTAAACTTACAGATGAGTATTATGACATAAAGCATGAATGAGGCGCATTAAATTACCACAATGAGACATCTAGCTACTTGGTCCAACAAAAAAAAACAGAGCTACACGAGTTAAACTTGCTATTGCAGCGACACACCAAGGAGATGACATAACTACGCTTACTAACCACATTACGTCCTTGATCCTCTTTTCGGAAAATACTGTTTTGCATCTATCACTATCACATGTAAAAGCTGCATCATTCTATAGGTAACAAATAAGACGACGTACCTACGCTTACTAACCACTATACTCCACATAAAAGCGGTACAGTCGGTCCACATACAAAGAGTTCCTGATAAGACGACGTAACTATGCTTTCAAAACAAGTGTACAGTTGGTCCACATAGAAAGAGTTCCTGATAAATGACATTCTGCGCAAACACCGCAACATCAAATAAGAATGAAATAAAATGTTACCAATAACCAAAACTATAATATCACATACAGATTATCATTTGGGGTTCTTATGTATAACCAATCATAGATAAAGAGCCGCAAAAACCATGAACAATATATAAACTCAAGCATGCCCATTATATGTTTTGTAGTCAACTAACAGATTCTTTTTATAAGCTATCTTTTTCTACACAAAACACTTAATACTAGTAATCTGTAGTTGTATTTATATGATTTCATAAGATAACTTGTTTCATGAGCATGTATATAAACATATATCTTTTTTGTACCTGTAAATATGTATTTTGACAATTAAAAAAAAACAGTTATCCATATACTATACTAGTTTTGATATTTTTTAAGACATAATTTTACACATAGACAAAAAGATCTAACAAGAGACTTTAAACCATACAAAACGCATTTGCCCCAAATCATAAGCTTCAATATGTAATTGGCACAGTAAAGCATAATTCAAGCTTAAAAACAATTCATAACATAAAACTAATGAAATTAACAATACAAGAAGCATATATAAACACATATTAACATTTAAAATAGGAGAGACTTTACCTAAATCGAACCCTAATTCCGAATTGGTACAGCCTTACTTTCACTGTTCATACAGACTTGACACTATAATGACACTAGTGACCACACACTTGCAACTATCCAACTCTAACTTAGAAGTGTAGTTACAAATGTTTATAATATTTCAAGCGATTTTGCAATAAGAAAGTAGGGTTTGGAAGATTGGTTTCATAAGAGAATTGTTATGTTTACGATAGGTTAAGGTATCAGAATTGGAAGAATGTTGTGCGTCGGTTGATTATCCCATGTGTATTGGGTCAAACCCAATCTTTTCCAATAATCCCAAACGAATGGGTCAAAGGGGACAAAGCCCAACCCAACTGTCGGATGACAGTTAATTAACTGTCAATGACAATTATTTTCTGAATCGACACAATGGTTCACTTATACCCTTTCATTTTATATAAATAGTTAGGATCCTGTAAGAACAAAAAAAGATGATGACAGAATTTGTATAGACAAGTTATTACAATTTATAAAACTATTTGCGTTTCACTCAATCTCATAAACAACGTTTATAATTTATATGGTCATCGAAACATAGTCGACAACCATGCATGGTCATCGGATATACTTGAACTACAAACCGCCTACCAGAGTCTCGTCAACACCGTAAAGTGCCGGTATATATGGGGGTTTCTTGCCGGCGACGATGTTGAATAGCTGACCATAATGATGGATCATCGACTCACCCGGCGCTGGGGTGGTTTAGCAATTACCACCGACAATCCAGCATCACTAAATCTACGATTTATATCTTGATTGCAACTTATAAAGCCACACACAGATGATTTGGGTTGTCATACAAATTTTCAGATTTATATCTTGTTTATATGTGTTTGTTTTCATGTACGTGTAGGTTTACAGGTCATGATTTTATATGCGTGCTTATGCATGCATCATGCATGGTTGTCGAACAGAGATTGATACTTATGCATGCATCATGTAGTTATTGATAACAAAGTTTCTGATTTTTTCTCAGTTATATAATTTCCTCTGTCTTATGCGTTACTGATATATTTTCAGGTTCATGTAGTTATTGATAACAAAGTTTCTGATTGATACTTTGATGATGATATGCACATTTTGATGTAGAGAGTAGTATTTTTATTATTTCTTACTCTTTTTAAGTCAAAAGCGTAGGTTTCGAATTGGGAAGTGAAATCAGCATAGGTTGGTCCATGTTTTGAAAAATAAGAAGTGGGAATAAACTCGACTTATCAAGACCTACTATCTCCCTTAGTGACTGATAACTGACATATCAGCTGTTGTTCTAATATATATCTGATGTTTAATCCTTAATATTGCCTCGTCAGTAGGAAGGTAGATAAAAGCAGGTGCCTTGTGATTTTGGTTTGTGTATGATATGTTCTTACGTGAAATCTAACAACCAGCGATAGATCATGAAAACAAACAATCTATCTGTAACTGCATAGTTTTCTGTAAAACAAACAAACAATCTGTAAAACATATTATGTAAAACATAGATGGCCCTCTTCGAAGCTTGATGCGTTTTCTGTTAAAGTTAATCTTCTTTTGTTGGTTCAAACTAAGCAATCTGGAGGTATAGTTTACATCGAGCATTCGGTAAGACCTTAATAGTAATTGAAATCTGGTCCAAACAAAAACACAATCAAATGATAACAACACATGATGCTACACTAGTAAAATTATTCATTTAAGAAAGGAATGGTTGAAACTGAGACATCATAATCGAATGGCAGGAAAAATGAAGAAAAGATGGGGATCAATCCTACATTCATACATATGCCATTAATGCTTACATCAACTTATGTCATTAATACCTACAATCCTACATTCAAACTTATGCCATTAATGCTCACATCAACTTATGCCATTAATACCTACAATCCTACATTCATACTTGGAACTCAATTTTTATATACTATATAAAATATAAAATATAAAATAACCATCAATTCTCTTATAATTCATTACAAACATTACTAAAAAAATAGATTTTTGGGATCAATTTGTTTTTATCATTAATGCTTTCATTTATGCAAAGAACTCAATTTTTAAGTATATATAGTATATATAGATTTGAAGAAGCTTTTTAAAGCTTTTGATTGAAAAACTTTAGCTTATGCCATTAATAGCTACATTACATTCATACTTGAAACTCAATTTCAAACTTTAGCTTATGCCATAGAGGGGAATTTAAAATGGATACAGCAGACTGACTTGTGGTTGGGGGAGAAAGGCCCGCCAAATCAAGCCAGAGGAAAGGTGTGGGCAGAAAAAAAAACCAACTCAATTATAAAAACTGATGTAATACCTACAGCTTGATTTTACATCTTGCCATCAACCTTTTTAATGAATGATAGAATCGGCCTCATCAAGCAAAAGTAGTGTTTCCATATATGACCTCGCGTACAACGAACCTTGCTTTCCATTAATTCCAACATCATTAATATGCCCTGACAAGGGTTCATAAACTCCAATTCTAGCCTCATTATCATTATCAGCATCCAGCTCCATTACAACATCACCATTGTTCCTAAACCCCAATACCCTATCCAACCACATACCCTCAACCTTGATAGTATATATCTTAGTAAACGGGTTATTAGCACCATCTTTCCTACTCCACACACCACAAACCTTCATGCCACCCTCATCATGATATTCAAGTAAACCAAGCGACTCATTCACCTTCGTCACATTTAGGTCAGGCGTATGTACTAATATGTCTGGAAGACACACTTCACCAAACTTCTCACTCTTCAAATCAAACGATATAACAATATTAAAACGAACTCCATCATCCAAAGATACATCATCGTAAGCACGGAAATAGATAACACCATCTGAAAAAACGTGATGCCACAACAAAGTACATGATTTAAAAGGCGCACCGATATACACAGTTTTCCAAACACGTGTGCTTAACGTAAAAACCTCAACCACCCACATACTAGATATTTTATCAACATAAATCTTAACAAGCTTAGGGTCACTAGTATCATGACAAACCCCAAAACCAACAACAATATACCCCGCTTCAGGCACAAGGATATCAATACAAACAGATTTCCTAACAGTAGGATTCCAAATAACAATCTTCTCAGTGTTTGAATGTACGTATGATGTGTAAATATCGCAAAAACATAACAACCCGTCAACCGAATTGAGTAAAAATACGCCGTTAAAAAGGTGAAGGGACTCCGGGGCAGTTAAGGGGAACTTTTGTTTGGGGAAAGTATTGTTATCAATAATCGAAGTA
Source organism: Tanacetum coccineum (assembly GCA_026074375.1). NCBI lineage: Eukaryota > Viridiplantae > Streptophyta > Magnoliopsida > Asterales > Asteraceae > Tanacetum > Tanacetum coccineum. Next base: position 12,516 of record BQNB010052678.1, on the reverse strand, counting down.
TATGTTTGGAGAGGATCTAACCGGTAACATACAAGTAGATGATGTTGGGGGTTTGCGTGATTGACGTGGTAGTTTCTTATGAATTTGGGGTTGTCAATAAAAGACTTCCACTGTTTCGAAACGGAACGGAATTGAAGTAACGATTTGACATGAAGCCTTTTAATGATTTCTGATTGGATATCGAAAGGTATGTGATCGGACATTTTTCTAATTTTGGTTGACAAGCAGGGAATAATGAATTAAGAGATAAGTTGTTACAAGAACAATGTAATTGATACGTAATTGATAAGCTTAATGAAATGGTTACAATGATATTTATACTACTGAAATGAAGGGAATGGAAAGGAAACATATTTTACCGTCATGATTGCCATTATACATATTTGACCGCCATTAAACAGATTATTTGAAAGGGAGATAATCGGTTTCTTGAACCTTGACTATTGAACGGATAAATAGAAAAAAAAAGTTATTTAAAAGTTGTGGGCGTTTGCTTATTTGAACGTAAGCACCATTAAAATTTCTTCTCTTTTCTATTTAACAAATAAATTGAAATAGTCTATGATTGGCCATGTATTGTCTTCCATTTAAAAAAATGCATTAAAAGGTATTAGTAACTGTAGTATCATGAATTATTTTTAAGTTACAAGAATTAAGTAGTATTTAGGACACCAAGACTTGCAATTTATCTATCCATCTTATATCTTATATCTTATATTATATATATATATATATATATATATAGGGTGAAGTTCTTTTCAGAACCAAATAAATGTACAGAACTGCGAAAACCAGCATAGACCAATAAGATTTTTTTGAATATTTATTTTTATTATATAATTCAAAAGGGTATAATAGTAAAATTACATTTTTTTTTCTTTTTAAATTTCTATAAATAAAAACATTTTTCTAGTTCTTAAATTTTAGGAATTTAATTTTTGAAATAATTTTTTTAGCATGCATGTTTTAAAAGGTAAGTTGCATACGTGTTTTTTAGATAATGAATGTATTTTTAATGTATAATTGCTTAAAATTTTAGTTTGTTTTGATCACAAATATTTGACGCAGGTGCATGAAATGGCAAACACACGTATTTTTATATGTATGTAACATTACTGTGTAGATTCTAATATACATGTGCATAAGTTTAGAACTCATCTTGTAATTTCTACTAGTAATTTTTTACAAACATATAACAAAACATTATACACGAAATACATGTACACTATCCACATTGCTCGTCATAGTTGTCTTTGCTCGAGTTAAAAAAACATGTGCATTTGAGTTCATCCATATGCCATTATGTACAAGTACAAAACGCATGTGCATTCTTCATATTGCTTATTATACTCGTACCTGTAACCACAAACAATTAATAAACGAATTATTTAATTATGACAACTAACAAAACACATATATACATCAAATGATGCAAACGAATTTAATCATAACAAGTAGTGTTACATATATGAATACTCTAGTAGAATACATATGCACACTTACTAATAAACTATTCTTGCTATATTAACTAGCAAAAGACAATCTTAACTATGCAACTAGAAAACACATATGAACAAATTAATATATGTATGCCCAGCGTACGTTTTAGATAGTACAATTTTAATAAAATGTAATACACGTTTCACAAAAACAAAAAGACCCCCCCTCTGATTTTATATGAAGCTTGAAACACATATGCATGACTTAAAACATATATGCACACCACGTTACTTGATTTATCAATCTTAAAACATATAAGCACAACCGTTTCATTGATTTAATAACAGTTATAAAACACATATGCACCATCCCATTAACTTTGTATTAAGTTGAACAACATATACACCTTTCGAACTGTATTTTTACTAGTATTATATCATTTTTAAAAATAATATTTATTGTCATATTGATGAGCAACTTATATGAAAACATTTCATATTACAAAATATATTAGAAACTCCTACTGCTACTAACAAGATACTCCGTAATAAATAACCAAGAAACGTTAAAAAAACATGAGTATAGTAACCTGGACATTGGAAGTTATGCACTTGTGTTGATGTTTCGAATTAAAAAAACCTGCAAAAAGCCAAAAACAAATCATACATATTAAATATACAAATAAACAACATGTAAAATGAAATTGAATTAGTTGTTGTAGACGAGATATGGTTTTAATAAATATGGAAGCGCATGAGTGTTTGAAAAAATTAGTCAATTACTAACCACATGTTAATCAAAGATTTTTATCGCATAAAACAAATATTAGTTTAAAAGACTTGACACCAAAAGATGAACAACAATGCATATATGAAATCTAAAAATAAACTTTTGGCAGTGATTGATTCAATGTAAATCTAGAACGAAACTTCTTGGTTAGAACGATTAATTCGCACATAAAACTAAATTCATTTCGAAAACGATATTAAAACAATTTACAAAACCGTAATCAAACCTGGAAACAATTAAAAAAAAAAAATTACACGTTTCGTCCCTATGGTTTATACCAAACATCACGTTTCGTCCCTATTTCATTTTAAATACACTGGTACTCCCTAAAAATGAAACTAGTAACACTGGTCGTCCCTATTTTGGATGGTCGTTAAGTTTTCTCGTTAAGTCTAATAATTAGAGGGGTATTTGCGTCTTTTTGCTCCTGTCACCACCATAGGGACGAAACGTGTAATTTTTTTTTTAATTTTTTATTTTATTTTTTTTATACGAATCAACTTTAAAAAAAATAATTTTTTTTATTTCGGTTTCAGTTTATGAGCAATAATAAAGAAAAAAAAATTTAATTTTTGTTTTATTTCGGTTTCAGTTTACGAGCAATAATAAAAAAAATTAATTTTTTTTATTTCGGTTTCAGTTTACGAGCAATAATAAAAAAAATTAAAATTAATTTTTTTTTAATTCGGTTTCAGTTTACGAGCAATAATAAAGAAAAAAAATTTAATTTTTTTTGTTTTATTTCGGTTTCAGTTTACGAGCAATAATAAAGAAAAAAAATTTAAATTTTCGGTTTCATTTTTTTATTATTGCTCGTAAACTGAAACCGAAATAAAAAAATTAAAATTTAAAATTTTCGGTTTCGTTTTCGGTTTCATTTTTTTTATAAAAAAAATTTCGATTTCATTTTTTTTATTTCGGTTTCAGTTTACGAGCAATAATAAAGAAAAAAAAATTTAAATTTTTTTAATTTCGGTTTCAGCTTACGAGCAATAATAAAAAAAAAAATCGGTTTCATTTTTTTTATTATTGCTCGTAAACTGAAACCGAAATAAAAAAAATGTAAATTTTTTTTCTTTATTATTGCTCGTAAACTGAAACCGAAAAAAAAATTAATTTTTAAATTTTTTTTTATTATTGCTCGTAAACTGAAACCGAAATAAAAAAAATTAAAATTTTTAAATTTTTTTTTATTATTGCTCGTAAACTGAAACCGAAATAAAAAAAATTAAATTTTTTAAATTTTTTTTTTATTATTGCTTGTAAACTGAAACCGAAATAAAAAAAATTAAAATTTTTTTCTTTATTATTGCTCGTAAACTGAAACCGAAATAAAAAAAATTAATTTTTTTTTAAAGTTGATTCGTATAAAAAAAAATTTAAGAAAAAATTACACGTTTCGTCCCTATGGTGGTGACAGGAGCAAAAAGACGCAAATACCCCTCTAATTATTAGACTTAACGAGAAAACTTAACGACCATCCAAAATAGGGACGACCAGTGTTACTAGTTTCATTTTTAGGGAGTATCAGTGTATTTAAAATGAAATAGGGACGAAACGTGATGTTATAGGGACGAAACGTGTAATTTTTTCTTAAAAAAATAGAAAATATACCTTTTTGAAGTCGTTAGTTGTCGATTACGGAGATAAAAAAGTTAAAAGTCGGTCTGTTTCTTTTTTCTTTTTTAGATCTAGTGATAATGAAATGGTAAATGGTAACTTGCCCTGAGTATCGTGTGGAATATTTTTTATTAAAACTACCATAGTTGCACCTTTATACTCTTTTAAAAAAATGTCACATGAACATTACTAAAATTACAATAATGCCATTGAGTTTTCATCCATTGATTATTTAATCAAAGGCTAGGATTGGTTCTCGCAGTTCTGTTATATTATTAGGGTTCTGAAAAGTAACCTCTTGATATATACTATATACTATTTATATATAATATATATATATATTAATATTTATATATATTTATATATATATATATACTTTATATAATAAGTTTTGTACAAATATTTTAAGAATTTTCATTAAAAAAACTAATTAATGAGATGATGTGGATTACATAATTAGCCAATGTGTTACAATACTCTTGTGCACTACATTAATGTTACACACGAATACATAATGAGATTGTTAAGTATTTTTTACCGAAATGTACTAATAAAGGAAGTTTTTAAAGTTCTTCAGGACCCATTCAAAGTAAAATACCTATTCAAACTTTAACACTCACTGAAGCTTCTCCTACACGATTTTCATTCAAATCAACCAATTTCGAAACACCATAAAATGCTATTTACAATCAAACTTGTTTTATACGCTCATTCTTTTAATACAATAAGAGAAAAGTTCATTTGAAGACAAGTTTTTACCCGCATACTAAGGCTGGGCGGAGTAAGGGCAAAGTCACCATTCCCACTCACCATTCGCCATTCGTTTCTTATTCCGGAGGAAGTAACTCGCGCGCGAGTTGTATGGTGAAAGGTGAACCACTCACCCCAAGTGAGTGGTAATTTTCGGGCCCCATTTTTTTTATCCGTTACATTATAAAAAATAAAAAAAAACCCTCTTTTTACCTATAAATACTCACTACTTCATTCATTTTTATACACAACTATTTCTATTTATTTATATACACTTCTCACATTCTACATTTAATCAAAATGAATTCTTATACGTTTATGGGCCTAGATGATGTAGAAGAAGGAAAAGAAATTAGTAGCCGCAAGAAGTCTTTTATTAAACGAGCCATTGCGTATATTAAGACGAGACGACAAGCTACTTAAGTGTCAAAAAACAGCATAACCAGAGATCGTGCTGGAGCTCATGAGCGTCTAGTCGTCGCCTATTTTACTAACAGCCCGATGTACAATGCAAAACGTTTCCGACAGACGTTCCGAATGGCTCGTCCACTTTTCAACCAGATAGTGAATGCAGTAACTACTCACTCTGCATACTTTTAATGCAATCCTGATTGTGCTAGACGAGAAGGCATTTCCTTGTTGATAAAGTGCACCTCTGCAATTCGTCAATTGGCATACGGCGTTAATGCTAGCTTTCTAGATGAATACATGCAAATAAGTGAAAGATCGTCGCGTATGTCTCTTGATCATTTTTGTCAAGCTGTTATGGAGATTTATGGTCTTGAGTTTTTAAGGAAACCTACGGTTACTGATGTTGAAAAACTTTATCGGTATCACGAAGAAAAGCACGGGTTTCGGGGGATGTTAGGAAGTCTTGATTGTACGGATTGGGAGTGGTTCGGTTGTCCGTACGCCTTTAAAAGGCCAATCGTTTAGACATGATCATGGTTCGACTCTATCATTGTTGCTTGAAGCCGTTGACGTCGCATGACTTGTGGATATGGCATGCTTTCTTTGGTGTTGCTGGGTCGAACAACGACATCAACGTTTTGTATCAATCCCCTATATTTAACGATCTCAAAAGCGGACGAGCACCTGAGATTCCTTTTGTGGCTAACGGCATAAATTACCCATCTGGATACTATCTTGTTGACGGGATATATCCTGAATTGGCGCCACTCGTTAAGACGATTCCAGAACCAGCTGATGATGACCACAAGCGAATTTTGTATAAGCAAAAAGCAGACGCGGCAGGAAGGATGTGGAACGAGCGTTTTGGGTGTTCTTAGAGATGAAACTCGGCAATACTAGCCAACGCACGAGCGCTAAGAAAAGATAGGATTGTTAGTATGATGTACACATGCATCATATTACATAATATGATTCGAAAATACAAAAATTATGCGATATCTCCCAGATGGTTCCCGGAGGAAGCACATCAGCCGGACGACCCGCTACGAAACGAGAACAAGTGCAACGAGTTATGAGGTGGATCAAATCATCACAAGCGCATCAAACAGACAACACGATTTGATCGAACACTTGGCTCAAATGGCTTAGTTTTAGCTTTGTTGTTTCGTACTTTGTTATATAATTTTTTATTTTTCGTATTGTACCTTTTTAGTAATGTTTTTAATGATAAATGAAATAAATTAAATAAAAAAAATGATGTTTTGTAAAGGTAGTTTGGTATGGAAAGGTGAGTGTTAAAACGGTTGAATGGTGAGTGGTAAAATTGGAGAGAGAAAGCTGACGTGACGCTGATGTGGATGGTGAGTTTACCATCCTTACTCCATCTAGCCTAAGGGACAAATCCTCACCATTCATTAGGGTTTGATCTAATGGTGAGAATTAATTTTTAAAATTTAAACTTATTAAACCTAATTTTCTCTCACTATATAAAGTTTTATTTTTTTTATTTTCCCATTTACCTCAAATTTTTCACACATTTCATGTGTGTTTTCTCTCCCAACCCGTTCCCTTTAAAAAATCTCAAAATTTTGAAGAGAAAAAAAAACGCAGTGCAATTAAGCATCAATGGAAGACAAAATTAAAGAAGAAGACGTTAGTTACAAATTCTATTAACATTTCATACCTAATTGTTTTTTAATTTCATACCTAGGGTTCCAATTTTTAATTTCATAACAAGTCATAAACATGCACAATCACCTTATCACACCATCACAAATTATCAAAAATTAGTCATTAAACACACTAATAATCTATTTATAGCAGTAAAAATTAAAGTATCATGACAACAATCTATCAATAAGCAACTAGAATGAACAAAATCCCAAAAATATTCACAAACATCATAAAAACATAAATAAAATTCAAAAATAAGAAGAATATCATAAAAATACTTAAATTACAGCAAAGTAATGGATATATATAAGTGTACCATCATTGACATTATGAATCTCTTCGTTTTGAACTATTTTTTCTAGGATCGGTTTTATTTACAAGTTCCTTGTTTCATTTTTGTGTTTATTTCATGATTTTCACGGTTAATTTGTGCATATTTTTAGATTTTTTGGTTAGGGTTTGATGTCTAGAGAGAGAATGGGTGTTGATTGAGTAGGGATGTTTTTTTAGTTGTAAGAAAACTGGCACTTGGGTGTTTGTGTGATACATTATTTTCATTTTTAGTCCCTCTGTCATGTTTCAAAATTTAGCAATAATGGTCCATTCGTGTTTTTTATCATTTGATCAAATCCTATGTAATCAATGGCTTAGATTTGTTTCTCAGTATGTGGGCTAAAACTTGTCCTCAAAATAACTCAACTCAATACAATAATCCATAGTTTCATATCATTCCTAAAATCTCGAATCTATACGCTCCCTTCATCAATTGATTTCAATTTCATATAACCATATTCACAATCACTCATATCAATTACCTTCTATTCCATACACCTATTCAAAAAAAAAGAGTTTGATCTATTGCTTTTGATATCACCGATTCAGAACACACACACTCAATTCCTATGACCAACATCGATTCAATCTATGCCAGTTGGGTATTCAAGTTTGTACACTCAGACAATTTTGTACTATCACAATATTTAATTTTTTGATGTTTAGTTTGATTAAAATCACTAACGTCCAGCTATTTTGATGTGTTTTGTTATTTAATAATCAATTTTATTTAATTTCGATTCATTTATAATAGAATTTGATTTGATTTTTTTTCAATTCAATTGTGATGTAACAAAACCCTAGAAAAAAATTGGGGGGAAATTAATTGAAGAATTTTGTGTGTTCTACATATTAAATTGTTTAGGGGTCAACAAGAGAGGCTGCACATTCTCAAAATAAAAATAGGGTAAAACTGCTTTTATGAACCAGGGATAATATTTGCTTATGATTGTGCATTTTACAAAATCAAAGTTTAGCGTTATATGAAAATAGTTGACAATGATGGTTGTATAATTAGGTGAGGAAAATGATTGGCCAATTCACTAAACAAATATGGAACTCTTTTGAGGAAGAAGATGGAGACATGTGAATCGGTTGCGAATGCATCCATTGAGTGAAGGAAGATCATTAGTGAAGCATCTTGTGAGGTTAGTCAATTTGGGACATAAAGGTTGTGGAAAACTTACGTATGATTGTTTTTCTATATTGTTTTTTGTTCTTTTTCTAATAGGAAATTGAAGGAATTGGTGGATGAGTGGGTTAGTTCAAACAATACGAACAATGATTATCAACGTGCTTCTTCTCTAAATGGTAACATTTTTTTCATTACCACTTGAATTCCATCTGCACGTTGAGATATTAGGTTCAATTTTAAGATGCGCGTATATGTAGGAGACTCACTTTTGTTGGAAGATGTACCAAGGATTCAAGAAAAACATCAATCATCACTTGATTCAAGAAAAACATCAATCATCACTTGATTTATAGGGTCATTCTTGCTTCAACGAATGAAGTCATTGACAACATGAACGAGCATTTGTTGGAGAAATTCCTAGGAGAAGAAATGGTTTACTTAAGTAGTGACATCTATCTATCTATCTATATCTATCAAAAGTCAAAAGCAAAAAAGATTTGAAGGTTTTCGTTTGTGATCAGGATGGAAATATATCTAAAACTACTACAAATGTCATCTACAAAGAAGTACTACAAGGTCTATGAATAGTGTGCAAGAGGTACGTACAATGTACATATCACGGGCTATTTTCTATATTTTAAATCTAATTAATTATTGATAACAATATACGTTTACTTACATTTTCAATTGACTATTAGGTGTTCATGAAATGGACTTTGGTTATTGACTTGATTAGTGCTTACATACGTCCATTGATATTCAAGACCATAAAAGCTGGAGACCAAAAAGCATCAATGTTTATTATTAAAATTGCTACAAACTCAAATGTTTATCGAATAATTAATGTATTATCTGATTATTTCTTTATATATTAACAGTCGATGTTTACGTTCGGTGTTTTTCTTACTTTATTTATGCATATAACTTCTTACAAAATAAATACTTTAAAATATGTCTGGTGTTAAACGGGTCTTTAAGCTAGTATCTATATACTCTTCTATAAAACACAGTTTTTTTCCCTCTATTTAATTTTTTCTATAAATAACATTTGACCTCACACCGACACGTGTCAAAGCAAGTTGACTAAAACTCTCATCTTCTGAAAATTGAAAAAATGCAATGTTTAATTCTCATACAATAAACAAAGACTATATACTACAACAAAATAGCTAGTTATTCACACTTATTAAAGCATATGTTCACACATTAAAATGTGTAAAATCTAAAAGTTCACACTTGACTAGTGTGTGAACGATATGTGTGTATCAAATAATTTCACACTTTCAAGTGTGAGCTTTTAATTCTTCACACTTGAGAGTTTGATGATTTTTAAACAACTCTTCACACTTTTAAGTGTAATGATTTTGAAAACATTCATGATTTTAACACAATTCCTCACACTTTTAAGTGTGAGCTTTTAATTCTTCACACTTTTAAGTGTGAGGATTTTGAAACCAACACTACAAAACAATTGGCTTTAGTGACGACAATGTTTTTGTCACTAATAGCCTAAAAGGTCGTCACTAAAGCTATTAGTGACAAAAGTTATGGCCGTCACTAGTCGTCACTATAGTTCTGTCCCAAATTATATTAGTGACAACATACAAAGCTCGACATGACACATACATAAATAAACTTAAAATTCTATAATAGTAGAAACTTAAAATTACTTCCATTTTCGTTTATCTAATAAATACAGGCACGTCGTTAATAATATCAATGCAATATCACCAAATAAACATATCGAAATGACACATACAAAAAAAAAACTATACGTGTTCGTGACCAAAGTTACTTGAACTTTTGAACTTGGCTTCTAAACGGATCCTTTCGTTACAATCTCAACCATCTGAGAAGAGCATACATGCGATATCAGTTCCAGAAGAGCAACATGGCAGGCCGTTACTTATCTGTACTACCACGAACATTGATAGCACAACCTCGTTCCTTAGCAAGTTTAGCAGCTAGAATAGTTCCTCCTACCTAATAAATTGTTATCAGTCATACGCCGCATATGAAAAACTAAAAATATAGTTACTGAAATCCCACATTATTACCTGTTCAAGAAATGGGTAAAAGGGTCTTCTGAACGAGGCAATTGGTAAACAATGAATTTTCTTTTTCTCAAAAATGTCATTGAAAAGCTTTTCCTTATTGTAGAAACAGCTTTCCATCCTCAATGATTTGAGAATCAATGATTTGAGAATCCTCAAGTCATTTGAGTAATGACTTGAACAAAATTCTCCATCTCTCACACAAAAAGAGAACAAAAAGTTTTATTGAAGTCTGAATAAATTAAATTTATGATGGTAAGTAAAACAACATTAGAATCGCAAATTTATAATTTCTTTTACAAGCTGTTCGTTAGTTACTTTAGTCGGGAAACATTAAGTAGAATTTAGTTAATTTACGATGAATGTTATTGGTTAAGAGTGATAATTTTCATCCCATACATTAGTACAACTTGACATATTCTTTTACTTTAGGGGTGTCAAAACATTAGATGTTTCTTTTATGCGGCTAAGAATTCAAGTATTATAAATATGACACTAGTTTATTGACCCCTGAAATTCCCCACCCTGAGAACACCCCCCCCCCACTGGGGGCCTTAAGAAACCTGTTACATTATTTATAAGAAAATAATTGAGTTGTGGTATGACGTCAATAAATTTAACATGTAAGGACGTATGAACCAGGAAAATATTAATTTTAAATTACGATACATACAAATCATCGAAACACTATAAAAGACATTTAATTTTTTATGGTTTATAAATTTGAGAATATATCACTTTGAAAAAGAGTAAAATAATATAACATGGAAAAATGTGTAACAACAAATACACCTAACATTTTATAGCATTTAATAAAAGTTTGATAACAAAAAAATTACTTTTTATTTATATTGACACTTATAAAATATGTGATATATGTTTTGAAAATACTTAAAATAAATAAGAAAACTATATAATATATATTATATATATATATATAATATATATATTATATATATATTTATATATATATAATAATGTTGACCTACGTAACATTTCGCATTTTCAGGTCATTTACGACTTTAATTATTTTATTATTTATTTTTAAGCTTTTACGCGTTCGCTTTTAATTTCTATCATTAAGCTAAATCGCGTAAACTAAAAATGATCATTTAACGTAAACGGGTATCAAACAATTAAATGTTTACGTCAAGTAAGTGTTATAAAGTTGTTAGGATGATAATTTACAACTTTACGCTTTTTATTTTTATTGGTTACATAAAACGTTTACGTAACGCAATAAAACTACACTTTTGCATGCATGGCAAACCATAAACCTACCTACACTTCAACAAATACCCATAATACTCAAAAACCTCATAAGATCTTGTCATATTCAGCCCCTAGACGAAAATTTATGTATATGATTCGCGCGTTCTTACACCTTATTATATATAAATAAACATAGACATCTATAAATACACAACAAGGGATCAGAATCCGCGAGAGCAATGAAAACCGGAAGCAGTATAGGGTGTTCCCGGGTCGTTATGTCCCAACGAGGCTAAAATGGAAAATCGAGAGACGATTGATGATTGGTGTTTGAATATGACAAGGAATGATTTGGCACTAATACTGATAAGCAAATGCACATAAAAATAAGCAAAGAAAATAAGCTGGAACAAGAATAAAAGCTAGGAATGGCAAAAACACTTAAAACTTTAAACTAAGACATAAGTAAGCTCAAATAAGCTTAAGACAAATCAAATAAGCTAAACTAACTCTAAATAAGCAAACTCAAAAAGCAATTAAGCTAAATTAAGCAAGCTAAAATCAACAGTACTAACAACAGTACTAACAGTTTTAACTACCAGTACTAACTTGGAGTTAGTACTGCCAGTTTTAAGTTAGTACTGTTAGCTTAAGGTTAGTACTGCTAGCCTTAAGAAAACACAATTAAACAAGAAATAAGCAAATAAGCTAAAACAGAAGGTTAACTACCCTAAATAAGCACTTAAGCATAAGAATAAGCGACCAGAATAGACTATAATGATAAATAAGCTAGAAAACTAAAACTGATAAACTCTTAAAATTATTTTGAAAAGGCAAATAAGTTCTACTGAAAACAGTAAACTAAAATAGGCTTAATCTACTCTAAAAAGCTAAAGAAATCTTAAACAAACTGAAATAATAAGCTGATGAGCTAAATTGAACTGCCAGTACTAACAGTACTAACTAACAGTACTAACTTGGAGTTAGTACTGGTAGTGTTAGGTTAGTATTGTTACTAAAATGAACTAGCAGTACTAACTTGGAGTTAGTACTGGTAGTGTTAAGTTAGTGCTGTTCCAAAAGTGAACCAGCAGTACT
>BQNB010052677.1:0-38981 GCA_026074375.1 Tanacetum coccineum | reverse complement strand
CCAAGGCTAGCCTATGTAACTTACTATATAAAGCCCTCTCCAAGTTGGAGAGGGTGTTGCTCATTTTTACTTTCATTAATGTGTAGTCATTTTCTTTTATTTATTTCTCTCTCTAAAACATCATTCTCTCTCTAAATTTGCAAGTAATTTCGTGTGCTTGTATGTGTGAAGTGATAAGCTATCAAGTTCGTCTCCCAAAAGTTTCACACTTAAAACCTTACAAACGAGTTTGTATATATAGGAAATAGATCGCGACGGCGTCGCAAGAATCTCGACGTCGTCGCTTCGCCGAATCTTCTAGGGTTTTATTGAGGCGGTTACGTTCTGACGCCATCACAAATTTCTTGACGCCTTCCCTTATAGGTTCTGACGGCGTTGCTAGGAATCGCGACGCCGTCTCCAGACACTGTATGCAATTCTTTGAAGCCACTTCATATAAAGCTGCAATCTTGTCATGTTTCTTCCTAAATTGAGTCCAAGTCACGTGTATATCCTCTAAAAGCTTCCCAAATGCTAAAAACACAAAAACAAACGATTAAGCACGTATTCTGGGCATATTTGCATGATTTAGGAGGTTAAATGACCTTGAAAAAGTGTAAAAATGACACCTCATCAACCAAATACCGTATCCTCTTGGCTACATTTCCCAACTCATAACATCCACAAGCCATTCAACCCTCATCCACAATAGCTTAGGATGAAAATGAGCAGGCGTCACCAAGAAGGATATAGCCCCCATTCACACTATAAGAGGGGCTATACCTGTGAATAGCTACATTTTCCATCCATTAACTCCTAAAATCAACCAATAACTACATCCTCATTGGACTAATCAAGGAGCAAAGAGGGACATGCTTCATTATACAGGGAACACTCACACTCAAATAGATCCAACCAAACCTCCTTTAACAATGTATTGGGTGGACCAAGAAGGTTCATCTTTCACACACTCTCTATTCTGCCCATCATACACTGTCTACCCAGACCAATTACCCTTCACAATGAGCAATCCTACCTTATGGTACATACATTTAAATTAGAACTCTTATAGACCCAATATAGCTTACCAGTTCCCTCCCAATGCCAAACTAATAAATCTATAAGGCTCTAGTAAGTTGATGACATCAAATAACGTCACTTTTATAGCATCATTTACCCCATGAAAATAACCCATTTTATACAATTATTGCAAAGAATTGTTACTTAATCGTTTGTATTTAAGAAATGCAGTAATTATGGAGTACTTGGTGAAGATTAGCAAAAAGGCATGCATTCTGGAGCTTAAACGAATAAATATGAAGATTTACTGTTCTGACAACCAATACGCCGTATCCATCAAGGAAGATACGGCGTATCTGTGCCTGCACTTCACAAAATACCATGAAGGAAACAAGATCAGTACGCCGTATCCAGGGAAGACCAATACGCCGTATTCAAGCTATGGAAATAAAATATTTTGGAAGATATCGAACGTGGTCCCTACTCCAAGAAACCCCTAATACGCCTTATCGAAGCCTTTAGATACATCATATTGACCTTTTTCCATACCTTATAAATAGAAAACTCAAAAACGAGTTTTAAGTGTGCAAAATCATATTTTCGATAACTAAACCATAAAAGTCAATTTTTAGAGGAGAATAAGAGTAGAAGAGGTCTTGCAACTTAATTAATTCCATAGGAAACAACTTGTAATCTCCTATACTCTTGTAATCGTTTAGTTTTTGGTATCATTCGTTAACTCGGTTAGTTTACCTTGGCTAAATTATTACTCTTGTATTTATTATGACGTTTGAAGGCTAATACCTTCGGGTATTAGCCATTATTATGAAGATTTGAATGTTTGGTATTGTTTATCTCGATTTCTTGATTTATCGTTGTATGCTTGTTTATGTTTATCAATTTATACTTGTTTACGTGCTTTCGTATGCGACCTATCATTCAAGTGGATCTAGTGATACGAACCAAGTAATCTAGAGTTCGGGATAGCTCTCCATATAGTAATTTATACATCTAGAATCATAGGATCACAAGTATTGTCCTTCTAAATCTGTGTCTAGGATACGCTTTGGGCTTAACTAGTTAATTTCATATTGCCAATGGTTTATTGAACGTGTTGACTAGAAGGTGAACATAGATAATTCAACAAATAACATACTGATTCGATTGGATAGTTGGACAAGTGGACTACTAGTGTATAAATTGCCATTAAGCAGTAAATGGGTAAAGTCTCTATGAGCTAGAGTTTAACAAGATCACCATTGCTTTAATCCCTAAGATAGATTATAATCAGCAAATAAGGATGTTTTATGCGGACGCTTTAATTATGACAGAATTAATGTGTCTAGGTCTTAGGAAGAAGTCACGCCTAAGTCTTAAGAATGATATGTCACCTTGAGAGAAGAAATCATTACACTAAATAAACAAACCAACGTTTTAATCGGATTAATAATGGTTAATACCGTTTTCTTATATAAGGCTGGACCTCTCTTTTATCTTCTGTTAATTAGTTTGCGTGGGTTAAAGTGTCTTGAATTGATTATAGTCACCGACCAACCTGTGCCAGTCTCTCAGGCTAAAACCCCCCTTTTACCTGTTAGAATTAGGATTAGAACTAACATAGGTTTGACTTAAATTAGATTTAACATAGATTAGATAACCAAAATATAAATAAATTGAGAGATTTAACCTCGCTTCAAGTGTTCGACACCCTACTTACCACGAATCTACCACCTAAAGTGTTGTTTGATAAATGTGGGCAAAATAATAATTTAAAACTTGAAACATAAATTACAACCACAACAACGACAACATTTCAAGTTTTTGGGGCCGTTGCGGGGAGGAGTGAAATCTTTGATCTTGTTTTTTTTTTGATTTTTGGTTTTAACATTGTATAATCTAACACTTTGGATTAGTGTAATTTTAGTTTAGTGTTTAATTATGTATATATCTGTTATTTGCATTGTAGATTTATTTATTAGTTTTTAGTTGTTTGTATGTTTAATTAAATTACACTATTATTGTCGATATACACTGATACGGGCGTTTCCCCTTCCATTGGATTACGGCGTATCAGACCCGTTCTTGTAAAATTACATCGTTTTTCATTCAAAGATTAATACGGCGTATTCAGACCCATTGAATACGGTAACATTAGATTAGATCTAACCATTAGAATTAGTGTAATTTAGATTAGTGTATAATTCTGTATAATTTTGTATATTATGTATTTTTGTTTGCTTGTATATTTGCTTAGTCTAATTGTTTGTGTGATTTAATTGTTTTCTAATACACTATTCTGGTCGATAAACCGATATGGCGTATCCACTTCCATTGGATACGGCGTATCCAACTTTCTGTCCAATTCAACATATTTGTTCAAAAGATTAATACGGAGTATTCAGATCCATTGAATACGGCGTATTGATTATCTGATACAATAACAGATCTGGTTCTTCACATTTAATTTTCGTATATCTATGTTTTCTTTCTCCTGAGCCCATACTACTAATTGTTTATCCCTTGTTTCAGGTATTGCATGACAAGGAGTTTAACTAAGGAACTATTTACACCTTTTAAAGAACCAGAACGAGAATTTCAATCATCTAGGAAGCTTTTCAAGACACTAAGTCTTTACGAATCGAGATCGTCTGACTTCGATCTATTTTCTGACCAAGAAGAATATTCGGAGGAAGAAGTTACAGAAACAATGACGGAAACTATGGAGCAATACATGAGCAAAACTCGAGCTGATTATGGAGCGGGAGTTGCTAGGCCTAAAATTGAGGACAAGGATAACTTTGAACTAAAAGGTGAAATTCTCAAGGAATTATGTACCAACACCTTTAGCGATCATGAAGATGCAAACGAACACATTGAAAAAGTTCTTGAGATCATGGATTTATTCCACATCCCTAATATAACTATAGACCAAGTGATGCTTAGAGCCTTCCCCATGTCCCTAACTGGAGCCGCATGCCTTTGGCTAAGAAACAAACCATCTGGTTCAATCACAACTTAGGAAGATCTTAAGGCAAAGTTTCTAAGAAAATATTGCCCACCTGCTCGTACTGCAAAGAAAATGGAGGAGATCAACAACTTTCAGCAAGAACCGGATGAAACCCTTTACCAAGCATGGGAGTGATTTAAATAACTCTTAATGAAGTGTCCTCAACACTATTTAACAGAGATGCAGTAGGTAATCTTGTTCTATAATGGATTGGAAGTTCCTACTCGACATATTCTTGATTCAAGAGGTGCAATACCATTTAAGACTACTGCCGATGCAAAAGTATCCATCTAAGAAATGGCTGAATACTCTCAAAAATGGCACAATAGAACATCTAGGACAAGAATTACTTAAACTTCTGATGGATTGGCAGCCATACAAGCACAACTTAATAATCTTGGAAGAGAAATCAAAAAGGTGAATGAAAAAGTTTATGTTGCTCAAGTAGCATGTGAACAATATAAAGGTCCCCACTACACCAAAGATTGCCCCCTCAAGGAAGAAGGAAAAACCCTCGAAGAAGCTTACTACACTCAATTTGGTGCACCTTTTCAAGGAGGGGGATATAGAGCAACTGCTCTGGGATTCTACCAAAGGAACAATGCAAACCCTTCGTACCAAGAACGAAGGCAATCTATGGAAGAAACCCTAAGCAAATTTATGGGGGAATCAGTAAAAAGACATGAGGAGAACTCCAATTTGATCAAAGAGATCTGAGCTTTAACGAATGCTACCATAAGGAACCAAGGAGCATCAATTAAAACTTTGGAGATCCAAATTGGGTAAATGAGCAAGGTACTACAGGAAAGAGGATTTGGAAGTTTACCGAGCTCCACTAAAACTAACCCGAGAGACCATGTCAAGTCGATCTCGACTATTGTTGAAGCTGATGCAAGCTCGATACGCCGTATTGGATCACACCAATACGCCGTATCCACTGGACAGAACAGTACACTGATGTACGAGACAAGACAAACAAAAATCCCGTTTCCAAGTCGTTTAAATGATTGCTATTGTGAAGAAAATAATAGATCACATGGACTGCAATTTTCGAAAGCTTACTCATATGGGGCTTCACATATCGATAAATCTATACCTCAAAAGGAGAAAGACCCAGGGAGTTTCACTTTACCTTGCTATATTAATAATGTTTGCTTTGATAATTCCCTTGCTGACTTAGGAGCTAGCGTAAGTGTCATGCCTCTCTCGACCTACCTTAACTTAGGTTTAGGCGAATTAGCTCACACTAAGTTGACAGTTGAATTAGCAGATAGGACCGTGAAATATCCAAAAGGAATTGCTGAAAACGTGCTAGTAGGGATTGGTAAATTTGTTTTCCCCGTAGATTTTATAATTCTTGATATGCCCGAGGATATCAAAGTGCCCTTGATCCTCGAAAGACCGTTTTTGTCTACCGCCCACACTAAGATTGATGTATTCAAAAGGAAGATTACTTTGAAGGTTAGGGATGAGAAAATTATTTTCAAAAGTGTTAAACCTGCTAGTAGTTTGATTAAGAGGGTCTACATGTTAAGCTTAAGAGAAAGAATGGAACTTGATTTAGAAGCTAGGCTAATGGGAGAGACTTTGGTGTTAAATAGATCATTAGACCCTTTATATGGAGATTACATAGAACTAAACGATCTTAATGTACCATTAGAGCTTAGGAGAGATCAAGTTGATGATTTAATGCCCACCATTGAGGAAGGTGAGGTAGTTGAGGAATTTAGAGCTAGGAATGATGCTAGAATGGTTAGCGAAATTTTTGGACATCCTAGTGATTGCGACCACGATAAGAAGATTTGTATTGATTGTGCCCACAACTTGAAGTTTTCTTGCATGATAGGTTTTGAATTTTTACACGCTAATTTTTTCCCTATCTTGTGCGTAAATGTGATGTCCAAAAACTTTTATAATTCTATAATGAAAGGCAAATTGGAGTACAAGGGATAATGTTTTAGAGCCTATTTAATATGAAAAGATGCTCTATTTTTGTTGGAAACTTTTCTGTTGTGACTGACTTTGCAGTTTTGAAGATATGGATGATTATCGTGATGAAGGAATGGGCGATGTTATTGTTGGCGAACCGTTCTTAAAAGAAGTTTGGAATTAAAGCAAGACGGTTTGAAGGAATGATTACCATTTACAATGGTGATGATGAAGTAACTTACCAAATGGTGCGATCACATCCGAGGTTTAAACACCATACTAATGAGCAATGCAACAAAATCCCACCAATACTGAAGGTAAGTGAACATGATAAGATGAACGGGATCTCGCACAGTCCATACGACAAAAAGTTCAAGAGGTCACAAAGGAAGTTTTTTATATGTAATTTAGGACCCGACATTATCTGAGCTCGTCGAGCATACTGGAAGAACAGCATCACACGCGGCACGTTAGCGTCATGTGAATGGCATGGCCGAAGAGAAGCTGAAGACTAAGTCTAACCTTAAAGACTTTGTTGCTTAAAACAAAGAAGTGCTTACCGGGAGACAACGCCGATTGTTTATTTAATTTTATCGAGTCTGTCTTCCCAGACATCAATACAGCGAACCGTTCCATACCATACGCGTATGATTGTATTGATTGTCTGGACGTTATCAGTCTTTATTTTTATTTCACTTTAAAAACATTATTGTCAGTTATGTTAATACGGCGTATTCATTAATTTGATAAGGTGTATCCACCAGACTGACTCGTATTTAGTTTGTTTAGTTTATTGTAAATTAACCGTAGATGCCAAGATAGGAATGCACGTTTTTCCTATAATTTATACAGGACCTTGGAAGCAAAGAAATATCGACAAATATTGGTGGAGGATTTACAAATCTGGAGATCTTGAAGTGTTGGAGTCTTGAAACTTCAAGGTGGCTGTTCAACACACAATCTTGCTCAATAAACACAAATTGGAGAATCTATCGAGCAAATATCATAGGAGTTTCTCATTCTAATTCTTTTTAATTCCTGTATTTTTAATGTTTTATCTATACAACGAGGACGATGTATAATTCAAGTGGGGGATGAAATTAGAATGTTTACTTGTCCTATTTTTCACACTAAAATGCTTAAATTATGCTCAAATTTAAAAAAATTTCAAGCATACTTTTGTGAAATTACTTGATACATAACCCGCACACAATAACCCTTGTTAGATATTGTGAGGATTTAACCTTATCCGTTTCTAATCAACACTATCATCTCTTATTCTTTGCAATTTAAAACCTCTAATAAAGAGATTCGCAAATACTTAGCCTATATAAAATCCAACTCGGCATATTTAAAATCTACTTGAGATTAGCACAAGTCTTCATTTACTAATGATTTCAAGTCTAGCATGTTTAAAGTCTACATGAGACTAGCATAAACTATCATCATTAATTGTTAAGGGAAAAAGCTAGAACTCAACACGTTCGATCGGGTCAAAAATTACTTTCTATTCTTACCAACGGAAAACCTACATTCGTGTCTTAACACTTTTTATTTTTTATTTTTTTATTTTTTAATTTTTTATTTATTTATTTATTTTTTATGAAAAACAAAATCTTAAAAATTTAAATTTTTTGCTATTTTTGTGGAAAAACGGGTACGTGAGAACAAAACAATAAGCAGGTAACATCAAATTGATAGATTCCTCCCAAACTAAAAACGACACTATGTCCTCAATGTTTAAGCCGTGTTTCTAACAAAAAATCTAAGCCATTTATGAATTATGCAAAGATAAACGTGAATCGATAAGATGAAAGGATATCGGATCTCCCCAAACTAATTTCACACAAAGGATGGGAAGCTCGAGTGAAACGGGACACAACAACGAAAACGAGAGGCTTCAGAAATAGTTGGTTCAATCCTGCAAAAATGCATAAGTATAAACAGCAAATAATGAAAAACGGTAGAGCTAGCCTCAACACATCACAACACATTTATTAGAAAATAGAAAATGGATAAGCATGGGGTGAACTCCCACGAAGCGGCTTGTTTTTGGGTCACTATAGTCACCGAGTCGCAAGCTCGACTCGATCCCTGAATTAATTCGTCCTTAGGGAGAGCAAATGGAAAACTTTCATTGAACATGCCACTGGCTTATGAAACGTGACGATGCCGGGGTCAAAAACAAAATTCTCACTCCTAAAGGAGAAAATCAAAGGTGAATCCTCGGGGTAGGTGAAATATGGAAGAAAAGTCCAAATGATAAATGTGAAGGAATCGACATCTTCAACATTTAAAGATAATACCGTTTCACTTAGGTAAAAATCTTCATTAGGCTTAACAAAATCATTTTTCATAGCCAAAATAGGCTTAAATCTCATGCAAACATCTGGTGGTTCCGGAGGAGGACGAGGAAATGACGAATGTTTAAGAAATAAGAAAGTCCCAGAGGAAATGTTCTCTCTTAAATTTCCTCCAATGTTACAAGAATTTTTCTCATGATTGGCATATAAACTTAATATAACCTGGTTGAATACTTAGTCCTCATTTCCGAGATAATTTAAGGTAATACTTCCGAGCAACTCCTTGTGAAAATGGCGATCGGAATCTAAACAAAAAGAGGGGTAAAAATACTTGATTTAACGTGAGTAATCAAGTGTAACGGTAAGGCCGTTTTAAAATCCGTAAGGTTTTGGAAAAAATGATCATTAAAATCAATTGGATTATCAAAAGTGATTCTAATTGGCATGACAATGGTATTGATTAGAATATCACTTGAAACTTCGTCTTCTTTTTCCTTGATTTCTTCAACTTCTTGAGGACGAGAAAGAGGTTTTGGTTTTTGATGTAAGTAAGTTGCCAAGAGACAAATTATCTTTTTCCTAATCGAATTTTGTTTCATCATTTTCCATACAAATCGGACCAACGAGAAAAACATTGACATTTTCCATGAATGATCCTTCTCTCCGGTGAGAGTAGGGGAAGTAGGATTGCTACTTGAAACTTCAAGGGTGGAGGGAGGGAAAGATCAATTCCCGGTGGAATCGAATCTCTTTCAAGATAAGCTTCAAATTCACTTTCTTTCGGTGAAGTAAGTGTGAAGGAAGAAGAAGACTTAATCTCGACATCCTTATCGTTCTCTTCAAAGAGAGGATTAACGTTGCTAGATTTGAAATTATCATCGAATTCAAAAAGAGGATTTGAAAAAGTTTCTTCATGAATATCCTTCTTATGAATTGAATCATCATTACCCGGTGGTAATGAATCAAGAGGAGCAAGTTCATCGGCGAACTTCTCAAAATTATCACTAGTCTTCATCAGAGAAGAACTAGGAAAAGGAGCATCGGATGGAATAGTGGTACTGCCACTAAACGGATCGTCTTTCGAAAAATCAATGATAGAAACAGCATGAACAAATTTCTTTTCCTTGTTTTTCTCAGATTTATCGGCATAATAAACAAGTTCTTCCTTTCCTATTCTCAAAGTCAATGTTTCTTTGTACAAATCAAAGAGAGCTTTTGCAGTGCGAAGGAAAGGTCTCCCTAAAATAATAGGCACTCTCGGGTCTGGTACAAAATTAACCATAACAAAATCCGCAAGAAAAGTGAAACCATCAACTCTAACTACAACATCCTCGCTATAACATTGGTGGGTTAATTAAACATGGCAAGCTCGAGTTCAATTCGAGTGGCTTGCAAAAAGCTCCAAGCCCAAGTGCTTGTAGATAGAATGAGGTAAAAAGGTTAATGCCTAGCTCCGTAATCGGCTAAAGCACTAGTCCCTATCAAGCTCTTAAAGCACATGTGATAGTAGAAATTTTCCCCAGATCGTAAGCTTCTCGGGGAACTTTGTTCATGATGATACAGAAAAATTCAGCATTCACGTGTAATGAGCGATCACCCTCGAGTTTCTCTTTGTTCCTTAGCAACGAGCTTAACCATTTGTTGAAGTCTTTGGCATTTCGCGATAGCAATCTTTTAATCACCCAATCCTAAAACGAAGTATTTGAATAACTTAAAAAAAAAAAAACTGGCTCAAGCTAAGCACTTTGGTTTATCGTTTACTATCACTTCATCCCTCATCTCATCGGGATATGGAAGTTTTAGAATTGATACTAAGTAAGGTCTTGAGAATTAGGATCTTGAATTTCAACATTAATGGTTTTCTTTGCTTTTGATTTTGGGATTTCAATGAAAATAGAATCTTCTTCCTCCGGAGGTGGGACTTGTGCGGTACTTTCTGAACTTGGTTTTTGCACTTTGTCCATTGACGTCTCCGGGTTTCGTTCGGGTTCTTTTTGAGGAGTAGAAACAACGGGAGTAGGAACAAGAGGAGTCGAAGGTCCTTCTAAAGTTTTACCTCTCCTTGTGGTGATAGCATTAATTTGCTGACGATGGTTAGTTACCGTTTGACTTGGAAGAGTTCCTGAATTCAAAGTAGAGGCGGAATCCTTTGAAATAATACAAAGACATGACAACAAATCTCGTAACATTAGCCATTTGATATTCTGCAAATTTAACCTGATTTTGAACAATCCTCCACACCATGCATCGTTTGCCTTGACGTAGTTTTCAAATTCCGTTTTCGAAACACTTTGAATTTGAGGTGTAAGAGCTTGATAGAGTGGGAAACTTGGTAAACCAGTTTGTTGATTGTTGGTATTTGATAAACTTGACCGTGAATTGTTTTGATGGTTCCGAGAAGCCATGGTGAGGACATTAACGAAGGAGTCCTTTAAAACGTTCCCATGCTTCATTGAAGGTTTCGTTTAGTTTTTGGAAAAAAGTAATGATCTCATTCCGATAGTAAGTCGTTTTTGATGGTGGGAAGAATTGATTTATGAATTTTGCAACAAGGTCGTCCCATGTGAGAATTGATCTAGGAGGTTCCTTGTCTAACCAATCTCGGGCTTCACCATCTAGATAAAAAGGAAAAAGCAAAAGCTTAATCGAAGTGTTCGGAACTTCGGGATGTCTAAACGTTAAAGTAACCTTGTTGAAGAATCGAAGATGATTATGAGGGTCTTGTCTACCCGTAAACTTATTGCTTTGCACAAGATTGATCAAAGGTTGTTTAAGCTTTGAATATCGAAAGAATTATTAGAAGGTGAAGAAGTAGAAAGAGGAGCATCCGTACTCACTCTTGAATCATTAGCACGACTTCTTGAGTAACGAACTTTTGACTTGCTTTCAATAATCGCTAATCCTTCTTGAGGCATCTTGTCTAAAAAATTGCCACCCGCGGCGGAATCTAAGGCATCTTGATCATTGGTATTCAAGGAATTGTAAAACGTATCAAGTTGATGTAATTCCGAGAAACCATGATGAGGACATTGACGAAGAAGTCCTTTAAAACGTTCCCATGCTTCATTGAAGGTTTCGTTTGGTTTTTGGAAAAAAGTAATGATCTCATTCCGATAGTAAGTGGTTTTTGAAGGTGGGAAGAATTGATTTATGAATTTTGCAACAAGGTCGTCCCATGTGAGAATTGATCTAGGAGGTTCCTTGTCTAACCAATCTCGGGCTTCACCGTCTAGAGAAAAAGGAAAAAGCAAAAGCTTAATCGAAGTGTTCGGAACTTCGGGATGTCTAAACGTTGAAGTGACTTTGTTGAAAAATCAAAGGTGATTGTGAGGGTCTTGTCTACCCGTAAACTTATTACTTTGCACAAGATTGATTAAAGGTTGTTTAAGCTCGAAATTGTTAGCATTAATTGGTGGAACAACAATAGCATCTTCATACCCCTCGATGGGTGCTTGTAACATTTGGGCCATGGTACGATTGTCGGCCATTGCAACAATGTTTTGATCGACAATTGGTTCTTCTAAATCAAAATTTTCAACAACAACCGGAGGAGTTTGTTGTTGTCTACGTCTTCGAGATTGCGAACGAGTGCGCATAAAAAGACTAAAAATCAAAAAGCAAAACTTTACACTAATTTTTTTTTACAATGAATTTTAACGGTTACACGGAAGAAACTTAAACCAGTAATCAACTACTTCACGGTAGCTCTCAAAAATTGCTTTTCAAGGTGAGCCGTACTTCGTAGAGACACAAATGGCAAGTGTTAAATCTTTAGTTCGATTTGGGAACCAACAAGTTCACCGGAATTGATTATGATAATACCTCCGTTGAGAGTATTATATTTTGGTATTTTTACCAATTGGTGACTTTTATTTCTTAATTAAAAAGGAAGATTTTTTTATATTTTTGATTTTTTTTATCTTTTACTTATACTAAAAAGAAAAGGAAAATATTTTTTACTTTTTATATATTTTATGATTTTTTTGGATTTTTGAATTATAAAACAAGAATGAAACTTTCGAGGGTGAAAGGATCTTCAAACCAAATAAACTAAAAACGAAGGAATCTTAAACACTAGTCCCCGGCAACGGCGCCAAAAACTTGGTGTTGAAGTTTTGATACACAATAAAATATACTATAAATAAATATTCCACAAGAGCAATTAAGAAAATTTCGTAAGGAAAATTCACTCTCAAAAATATATATAATATAATACATAATACGTAAATTTAACTGGTAAATAATGTATCACACTCGGGTCGATCCTACCACTCAACGACTAGTGAAATTGAAACTTCGTTTAAGCTTGGATTATGATTTGAATAAGAAAATAGATGATTTGATGATCTATTATAAAAACAACAAGTAAATTTGAACAATTAAAGGCAATTAAACAATTAAACAAAAACGGGAAACAAATAAAACGCAACGATTAAGCCAGTAGACTAAAATTTAATCCTAAAATTGCAAACTAAATTTCTAACCTAAATTAAGATAAAAAAAATTTTAAGAAAAAAAAAAATTATTGATTATTTTTGGATTTTTTAAGAATTACAAATTATTTAAAACTAATTAAATCCTAAAAAATATTAAAATAGTCAAATATTGAAAATTATATTTTTCTAATTAACAATACTTAAAAAAAAAATTAGAAAAATTTTTTTTTTATTATTTTTGGCTTTTTAGATTTAAAGATATGACTTTTTAAAGATTTAAACTAATTTAAAACTTAAAAATAACAAAAATACTAAAAATATAATCCTAAAATTTTTATAAAAATTACTCTAGAAAGTTAAAAAGTGCAAAAAATTTAGAAAATTAAAAGCCCCAATTTTTACTTTTTATTTAAACCTTAATTAAACTAATTAAAAGATAAACCCTAATTACTAATTAAAATTAATTAAACTAACTAAAACTTAACGAAGGACTAATAGTATTAGTCCTTGAAGGACTAACAGTGCAATTGACAAACTAACGGAGGGCTAACTGAGCAAACAACTAAATCCAAATGTTTCAAATCCAACCCCTGAGGTCCTACCCCGACTTCAAACTAAGTCCAATAAGGCCCGAATTAAGTTGAGATTTGAAAAGTGCTTATTATCAAAAACTTAAAAGAGCAAAGTTGTAAAGGAAGCTAGTGGGAACAAAATTAATAAAAGCTACTTGGGCTGAAACTCACAAATAAGCTCAATAAGAGCTTATTTTTAAACTATAAAAAGCTAAAAATTAGTTCAAAATGAAAAATGAAAGAAGCTCTAATGAATTTATGATATGCTTAATCTATAAATGAAAAGAAATAAAGGCTTAAACTACTTTTAAGCTACTGAAATTGATCATGAATTAAGCAAACTTAGTGAATAAGCCAAATAACACAAAATCTAGATAAGCTAAAACTCTTAAAAAGCTATACTAGATTGAAAGCTTCTTAAAAATTACTAAACTACTTAATAGCTAAACATTTAAGCAATTAAAACAAGTTACTTAAGCTAGAATTTAGAATTTAAGAAACTACTAAACTATCCTACTTATTTTTTATCTTTTAGCTTTTTGGTGACTTTTAAACAAAATTGTACTATCGCAAATCTATTTTAGAAAAAAATTAAGCCTAATCTAGATTAAGCTAAGTCTAAACTAAAATTTATACTAGAATTTTAAGCTTCTAAATCCTAAGTTTACTAAGCTAAAAAGTAAAACAAAAGTGACAGCAGGAACCACTTTGTTCCTGCTGATGCACTTTGAACAAATCCAAACCAACAAGTGCAGATGCACCTAGTGACCACCACTACTCTATACACTCTCAAATGAGTGTATTAAAACAAAGCTCTCTAAAAGCTCTAAGTGCTTATATCAAAAATAAACTTCCTAACTTAAGCTAAAATGTACCCTGGTGCTGAAACAAGAAAAATAAGCCATAACTTTTGATAAACAGCTAACTAATCCTTGAAATCTTTTTAAAACTTGCTTTCAAATGAAAATTCAGCTGACCAAAGTGTTTTGCCCAAATAATTTTGACTTTATAAGGTCAAATCTGACTAAACCAAACACCCCTTTAGGTAATAAGTATCTTAAGAAAAGCTTTCAAAATGAAATCTATTAATAAAAACTTGATGTCCAGATAATTTTTAGCTTAATACTAACTTAATTAATCTAAATTAACAACTAAATAAGAACTAATTTAAGGTTTTATGAAAAGTAATAAACAAAACTATGATTTAATCTAAGATAAGCAAAAAACAGATGAAGAGAATGAACTAATAAGCAAATATAAGAGATAAAAAGCACAAATAAGCAGATAATAAGCAAGCAAATAAGCAGATCTAGCAATTACAAGCAATAAGAGATTTACTTAAGCTAGATATTAAAGAGAAACTTACTAGGCCTCTAGCTAAACAAGAGGAACCAAATTGGCAGCTACAAGCTCCCTAGCTTATTAATAAGCTAGGGTATAAGTCCATAGGAATCCATCCTTTATAGATCCCCCTTCCTTAAGCTTAAATTCCCAAAGTGCAAAAGTAAATAAGTTTTTAAGATGATTTTTTAAGTTTAAAGTTATGATTAAGGTAAATTGAGCTCAATCATGAGCTTAGAGACTCATGATAGCTTATGAGTGGCTTATGAGAGCTTAATGAATCTGTAACATGAAATAAGAGCTTGACAGTAAAGGAAAAATATTATAAAAGCAAGTCTAGATTTTATAACTTGAAAACTTTCATTACATAAAGGAAATTACAAGATTAAGCTGAAAATTACATTAAATAACTATTAAGCTAAACTAGTTTATTAAAAGCTAAAAAAAAGAAAAAATGAAAGGTAAAAAAAAGGTCTCATGTGTGTGTGAGCTAAGGCCTTTTTATAGGTGCTGAAAGAAGCTTCTAGGATGCCTTGCCTTGCTCTCCAATCCTGCAATCTTCACCACTCATTGTCTTAATCATTGGATCAAAGATTTAAGCCGTTGTATCACATTTGAGCTCACACGGATTGCCAATCTGTCATTCTTTGATGTGACAGCTTGTGCTAGTTGTGTGAGTGTGTTTAGTGTAAAACCCACATATCTAGTGTGCTTCTCCATTGATGACGTGGCTTGAGCTTGATCTTGAGCTAATAAATCCCTTGGAAAGACTAATTTGAACCTTGCCTTGCACTTATGAGCTCTTTAATTGTCCAAATTGTCCCTTAATTTTGAAAAACCCTTTGTTTTTTATAGCATGGTGAAATAGAGACGATGGGTGAATAGTAATTCCTTTGGCACATTTTTTTTACAGTTAAAACTGTTGGACTTTGTGAAAATTGCAATACTAGTCCTTCTCAATTGATTTTTCCATTTCTAGTTATAAACATCTTTCGAAAATTGCAAGTTTAGCCCTTGTTGTTTTAGGAAAAGGGTATGGACTATCATCTTGGGCTTATGGATATGGCTTTGGGCCAAATGAATCGGTATGGCCCATTTGTAATAGGGAACCATTTGATGAATTTCTATTGAAAGTTGAGGTGCTTAAATGGAATATTTTAGGATTTGTCTTTTATTGGTTTGACTTTTTGTTGACCATGTTTGACTGATTTGACTGATTTGACTTTCGGCTTCGGCTTTGAATCTTTGGCTCTTTTTGTACTCTTCTGATTCTCGTGTCCATGCTTGCCCGTTTTTGACTGTTTTCTTGTGATTTTTGATATATCCGTACCTGCACACACAAAACACAAATACAAGCATATTTTTGCCATTTTTGGTCTATTTTGGGTTTAATTGGGTTATTTTAGGTATTAATAGATATGTATATTTTACACTTATCACCACCTTCATCACAAAAACACCAAATCCACAAAAATTTGAAGATCAAATAATAAGAACATTAGTAGACATGAATACCTAGTGTAATCCTTGCATTTTTGTGGTGATTTAAAGAAGTATTCAAGAAGGCTTATATTTAAGTTGGGGCTGAGATTATACAAGTTTTTATAAAGTCTATTGGGTAAATAACATGTGGCAAAATTATTTTTGGTGAAGATCATGTGGAAGATTGAAGTCCTTTGTTAATGTTTTGATCATTTGTTCATTTCTTCATATTTTTTGTGTAAAATCTCATGAGTCCTATTTAGTTTTATTTTGATTTTCAAATGTTATATTACATGTATGATATTTTATGATCAACGCAATGAAAATTGATAATGAATTTGTAAATCATAGGTTAATTATTAGCTAAATAGGCCATTTAAAACAAGTAAAAGATCATCAAAATTTTATGGCTATAGAACAGTAGGTTTTATAATTTTCTACAGGTTTGAGGTTGGATTTGAGTACATAAGGTTGTAGATAATCCTTTTGTGGACACTTGGCAAATTGGATGATTTCTTGAAAGTGAATATTGAGTGAGATATGATCAAAACACCAAAACTAGTGGATTCTGACCTTCCTGTACGGATAGTATTAAAAGTTATATTTATAAACTGAGTTGGTTAAAAAGTTAAAAAAACTATGAACCTAAGATAAAAATCATTAATTCTGAATCAATTGATAGTCCACCACTCTTTATTGGGTTTAAATGCATCAAAAATGGTGAAAGTGAAATTTCAGTCCAAAAAGCTAATGTAACCTTTATGTATAAAAGTAACCATATGTATAATTATAACTAAAAGATGTACTAAAATGAGTTTGAATCTGTAAAGTGGACTTAAAAATAAAGCCAAGCATATAGATATATCAATTATACCATTTACGGTTTATAAATTATGACTATTTTCGTAAACATAAAAGTATACAAAATTTACTAACTAACTTCACACTATACTCGTACAAGCGGAGTTTTTCTAATTAAAACCCAGGTGGCAGACCGCACTTCTGGAGACTTAAAATGCTAACATAACTGAAATAAAAATATCCCCACCTCAGAACCTAAATTTTATAACAAGAGTCATTTACAAGCTTAAATGGGCCATAAGGCCTTATTGGACCACTAGCTCCAATGAAACAAAAATGGACTTATTAGACAAAGCTTAGGCCCAATCAACATGGACTTTACTAATGGGCTAGGACCTAGTCTTTGAGTAATAATATCAATATAATAACTTAATGGGCTTGCTTAATGGGCTTGATTAATGGGCCTATTGGGATTTTTGAGCTAATTTAGACAATACTAGTAAAATGGCTAATAAAAAAACAAGCTAAAAACTTAGAAAACTTTAAGTGTGAAATAAATATGTTGCAAGGGCATGATCATCATATAAACTACATGTATACATATACTTATTTAATTTATAGTTTTTCATTAATTTTTATCCGACTGAACCTAAGAACCCTTACAATTTGTATAGTACTTGGTTGATTGACGCCCCTACTTCCAAAGTTTTTTATTTCATCGATATTACTTATCCGACATCACTAGTGTAGATTCCATTGAGCCTCGGCTATTTTTACCACTTTATTTGTTTTATAAAACCTGCAAGGGAGATAACATGCCTTGGTTAAAAAATAGAACACAAGAGAGATTGTATGGCTAGTTGCCATCGATTATTATAATAATTAAGCTTAACTCCTAGATAAAAGACCTACGAAAACATGAATTGTTAACTAACCGAGATAATGGTAAGATGCTTAATACATGAAATAGTACTATTTGGAGGCTGCCACCTCCAATCCGTGACGACTGGCTATCATCAAGTGTCGGGAATATGACACAACGAACTAGAAACCTAAGACCCGTTACTAATTGTATAGGTCTTGGTTGATCGACTCGCCTACTCCTGAAGTTCTTATTCATATCGCTATTCTCTTCCGACATCACTAGTGAGTTCATAGCCTCGCATTTTAATACTTTAATTGTTTTATAAACCCGCGAGGGGGATAACATGCTTGTTTTTAAAAATAGAACACAAGGGACCCGAATGTATGCTAGTAGCCTTGATTATTATAAGTTAGCTTAACTCGCTAGATAAAAGACCCGCGGAAATCATGAATTGTTAACTACCGGGTAATGGTAGACGCTTATACATGAAATAGTACTATTTGGAGGTTTCCACCTCTAATCCGTGATGACTGGCTATCGTCATGTGTCGGGAAAATGACACTACGGATGCGTTGTATAAAGAGTAATATGCACTCATAGCGAGGGTGTATAGTGGGCATTTTTATTATATGGTAACGTTCAATGTCATGAGGCTTATAATAATCCCCCTATAACTTTGTCTGATCCACATCGTTATGTCTTGATGATTTTGAGAAATGATACTTGTGTTCGGAATTTATTATATATATAAACTCTATGGATTCACTCAACATTATTGTTGACTTTTTAACATGTTTTATCTCAGGTCCTTGAAGGTAATTCGGTGCTGAAGATTTTGGAGAAGCTAATGAAATAAATATTTTGAAGGCCCATTCAAAGAAAATCATTCTAAGAAAATATTTGAAAATAATGTATTGATTATGAAAACATTTTGGGACCTATGTTGTGAAACTTTTATTCTGAATGGTTATATTTAAAAACGTCTATTTTCGAGTCGTTTTCTATGCTTGAGTTATTGTATTAAGACGTAGCACCCTAAATGATTATTCCGCTGATATATGAAATATAAGGGTGTTACAGATTGGTATCAGAGCTTAAGTTATAGAGAACAAAAGATTTTCAAAAAAAATGAACGAAGGGATTTTTTTAAATCTTTTAACTATAACTGTACAAGCGAAATCTCCTAATTACCGATGGACAAGAATGAGAATGATTTATTTATCGATATATATATATGGAAAAATATATATATTATAATATGAAATTTTTATTTATTTGAATATAAATGTTAATTGTGTAATTATTTAATACTAATACGAGATATTTATACGACGCAGATTATCATGGAAAATCTACCCCTTGACCATAATGAGTTCGCACTAGCTGCAAAGGCTGCACCAAATAATAATAATAAATGGATAGAGTGGGATGTACCACTAGGATGAGAGATGGACGAGCCGATGGTAGACCCGGAGTTTGACGAGGAGGAGATGGATGATGATGATGGGAGGAGGATGACGAGTGGCTGATGGCCCCAATGATACCCCCGAGGGCTACTATGACGGTTTCGAGCACCTACGAGGTTGGAGGTCCATCTACGGCTACGCCCGTGGGTCACCCGCTTGCTATCATGGCACCTGGAGTTGCTACGCAGCCTCAGGTAATCGATGACTTATGTACCCAGATGGATAACCTAGAGTATAGACATGGAGCATTGACGAGGAGGATGGAGGCGGTGAGTGATATTGAGGTAGCTAACAGTACTGCCATTGGGGAGATCCACCCTAGAGTGACTACTGTGGAGGAGCAGGTGCAGACCCTGCAGGCGGCACTACATGGAGCCGAGTTGCAGAACCAGCAATTGCGGACTAGAGTGGCTGAGATGGAGAGTCGCGAGGGCACCATGATGTCATACATGTTGTGGATGGAGGAGCGCCTCACTGTTTTGGAGAAGAGACGTCCGGGACCGTCTCCGAGGCCCCAGTAGTCATTTCTTTTCCTTTCTTACCTTGCTGGTCTAGGATCTTTTGTAAATCACTAACTAAACTGCGATGTCAGTTAGTAGAACTAGTCTTTTGGAGTTGTATAGCATTAGATGGTGACATGTAATGTATGACAATGCAACTTGTAACTTGTTTGTGATTAATGAAATGACTATCTTTTGGTTCTAATTCTATGTTGTGTTGTTGTTACCTTTCTTTTCTTGTTTCTTCTAAATTGCTCCTTCTACTTAATACAATCATTAAATGAATACTCATTATGATTTGATTTGTGTTGTGTTGTAACATAATCATGCCACCAAAAGCAATGTCTGAGGCACGTATGCGCGAGGTTATTAGGGAACAAGTTGTCGTATCTATGGCTGAATTTATGGAAAATATGAACCGTGGATCCGGTGGTGATGAAGCCGGTGGTGCTGGAGCCGGTGGTGCTAGAGGCGATGGTACTGGAGCCGGTGGTGCTGGAGCCGGTGGTTCTGGAGCCGGTGGTGCTGGAGCCGGTGGTGCTGAAGTTGGTGGTGCTGGACCGGCAGCGCCCGAAATTACTGGGTGTACTTACGTAACATTCATGAAGTGTGACCCACAACCTTTTAAAGGCACCGAAGGTGCCGTGGGATTATGTCAGTGGTTTGAGAAACTAGAATCTGTGTTTCGAATCAGTGATTGCAAGGAAAGGGATAAGGTGAAATTTGCAACTGCTACTCTCCAAGGTCGTGCATTGACTTGGTGGAATGGAAGGATTGCTTCCATGGGTATTGATGCTGCTAATGGTACTCCATGGACTGAGGTGAGAAAGTGGATGACCGAGGAATTTTGTCCTCGAAGTGTGTTGCAAAGGCTGGAGCAAGAATTGTACAACTTGAAGTTAAAAGGGACTGATATTGATATGTATACAAACCGATTCCATGAACTGGCCTTGTTGTGTCCTAGAATGGTAGGGCCTGAGCAGGTGAAAGTAGAGCAGTATATTCGTGGGTTGTCAAAGAATATACGTGGTGATGTGACATCATCGAGGCCTGCTGGTATTGATGAGGCTGTCCGTATGGCTTATCAGCTCATGGGACAAATAATACAAGACAAGACTGATGAGGTTTCTGAAGGTGAAAAGAGGAAAGGCGAAGGAGATCGTGGTGGTCGTGGTGACAACCGACGCGATTACAATCGTCGGCAAAACCAAAGAAGGGCTAATGCTGGAGCTATGACCAATGTTGCACCAAATGACAACGAAGTTTGTCCAAAGTGCAAGAATAAGAAGCATGCTGGGGATTGTTGGAAATGTGGTAAGTGTGGTAAGTTGGGGCACAAGACTGCTGCTTGTTGGAGCCTCGACAGAAAAGATGTGACTTGTTTTAATTGCAATGAAAAGGGTCACCGAAAGAGAGATTGCCCTAAGTTGAAAAAGAATGGACAAGGTGGAAATAACCGTGGAGCTGTTTACAAGTTGGGAGCTGTGGATGCTCAGCAAGATCCGAAAGTCGTTACTGGTACGTTCTTACTCAACAACCGATATGCTACTGCTTTATTTGATTCGGGTGCCGATAAAAGTTTTGTGTCTACAAATTTTAGTACCCTTATTGATATTGAACCGGTTGAGTTAGATACTAGCTATGAAGTCGAATTGGCCGATGGAAAAGTAGTAAGTACCAATAATGTGTTAATAGGGTGTACACTTAATCTTTTAAACCATTCTTTTCCAATCGATTTAATGGTAATAGAACTAGGAAGTTTTGATGTCATTATTGGGATGGATTGGTTATCACGATATGATGCCGCTATTTTGTGTGGAGAGAAAAAGGTTAGGATTCCCCTGGAAGGTAAGACGTTGGTTATCGAAGGCGATAGAAATAATTCCCGATTGAAGATCGTTTCTTGCATTAAGGCTCAAAAGTATATCGAGAAGGGTTGTGAGCTATTCTTAGCTCAAGTAACTGAACAAGAATCGAAGGAGAAGCGATTAGAAGATGTTCCTGTTATCCGAGATTTTCCCGAGGTATTTCCCGATGAATTACCTGGACTTCCGCCACCCAGGCAAGTTGAATTCCGTATTGATCTTATTCCCGGTGCTGCACCTGTGGCGCGTGCGCCATATCGTTTAGCACCATCCGAAATGAAGGAGTTGTCCAAGCAACTGCAAGAGTTGTCGAAGAAAGGTTTTATTCGACCGAGCTCTGCCGTAAGGAAGCTCCGTATTGTTGGTGAAAAAAGAAGGATAGATAGTTCCGAGTGTGTGATTGCTGAGACTGAACAAGTTGACGATCAAGAATCGATATCCATTACCGAGGATTGATGACTTATTTGATCAGCTGCAAGGTTCTAGTGTTTATTCGAAGATTGATTTACGGTCTGGTTATCATCAACTTCGTATCC
Source organism: Tanacetum coccineum (assembly GCA_026074375.1). Lineage (NCBI taxonomy): Eukaryota > Viridiplantae > Streptophyta > Magnoliopsida > Asterales > Asteraceae > Tanacetum > Tanacetum coccineum. Next base: position 16,879 of record BQNB010052677.1, on the reverse strand, counting down.
GCGAGGAAGACATTCCAATTACAGCGTTTAGAACTCGTTATGGACATTATGAGTTTCAAGTAATGCCTTTTGGACTAACTAATGCACCTGCAGTATTCATGGATTTGATGAATCGCGTGTGCAAGCCGTATCTTGATAAGTTCGTGATTGTATTCATTGATGACATTCTGATTTATTCCAAAAATAAAGAAGAACATGGTGAACATTTGAAGACTATCTTGAATTTGCTAAGGAGCGAAAAGTTGTACGCTAAGTTTTTGAAATGTGATTTTTGGCTTGATTCCGTGCAATTCCTTGGCCATGTAATTGATAGTAGTGGAGTTCATGTTGATCCTGCGAAGATCGAAGCCATTAAAAATTGGGCTGCACCAACTACACCAACGAAAGTGCGACAATTTTTGGGTTTGGCAGGTTATTATCGAAGGTTTATTAAGGAGTTTTCTCTAATATCCAAACCATTAACTAAACTCACTCAGAAAAATAAGCCGTATGTGTGGGGCGACGACGAAGAGGAGGCATTTCAAACATTGAAGCTGAAATTGTGTAGTGCGCCAATATTATCACTACCCGAAGGAAGTGAAGACTTTGTTGTGTATTGCGATGCGTCCCTTAGAGGATTTGGAGCTGTTTTGATGCAACGAGAAAAGGTGATTGCGTACGCCTCTAGGCAACTTAGAAAGAATAAAGAAAATTATACGACCCATGACTTGGAATTAGGAGCGATGGTTTTTGCTCTTCGATTATGGAGACATTATTTGTACGGCACTAAGTGTACGGTATACACCGATCACAAAAGCCTACAATATATTTTGGATCAAAAAGAGGCTAAATTATTGAGCAGGTAGATGGATTGAACTTCTGTCGTGATTACGATTTGTTGGGGTATGTTATCACCCGGGAAAGGCGAATGTTGTCGCTGATGCGTTGAGCATGAAGGATAAGGAACCGATTCGAGTGCGTGCTTTAGTGGTAAGGTACATAACAATTTACCCGAAACAAATTCAAATGCACAAGTTGAAGCCCTGCAAGGAGGAGTAATATGGTGCCGATGGATTTCTTGGCAAAGGGGAGCCATTTGAAGTTAGATCCGATGGTACGAAATGTCTGAAAGGACGAGTGTGGTTACCATTATTTGGAGGATTGATAGGTCTAATCATGTTGGAATCTCATAAATCAAAATATTCCATTCATCATGGGTCAAATAAAATGTACCATGATTGAGGGAAGTTATACATGGTGGCCGAATATGAAAGCTGACATTGCGACATATGTTAGTAAGTGCTTGACATGTGCTAAAGTCAAGGCTGAACACCAAAGGCCGTCAGGATTACTTCAGCAGCTAGAAATTCCTGTTTGGAAATGGGAGAGAATTACAATGGATTTCATTCGAAAGCTTCCAAGAACACCATATGGATATGATTCAATTTGGGTCATTGTTGATCGATTGACTAAATATGCTCACTTTATTACGTATGTGAGAAGTATAAAATGGAGAACTTCTTGATTGTGTTTTAAAGGAGATTGTTTGTAGGCACGGGGTGCCCGTGTCGATTATTTTGGACCGAGACCCTCATTTCGCATCAAGGTTTTGGAGATCTCTTCAAAAGTCATTGGACGAATTTGGATATGAGCACTGCTTACTCCTTAAACTGGATGGTCAGAGTGAAAGAACGATTGCCAGGACACTGGAGACATGTTGCGTGCTTGCGTGATTGACTTTTGGTAGTGGCTAGGATAAGCACTTACCTTTGCTGATTCCATACAATAAATAGTTATCACGCTTAGTATTAAGCCGCACACCGTTCGATGTCTTATGGAAGGGAAATTGTAGATCGCCTGTATGTTGGAGTGAGGTTGGAGATGCCCAACTCACGGGACCAGAAATGATTCGCGAAACGACAAGAGGATGATTGTGCAAATCAAGAACTGATTATTGGGACTGCTCGTAGTAGACAGAAAAGTTATGTGGATGTGAGACGTAAACCTTTGGAGTTCGAAGTGGGTGACAAAGTTATGCTGAAAGTATCACCGTGGAAAGGTGTTGTTCGATTTGGAAAACATGGGAAATTAAGTCCCCGTTATATTGGACCATTCAAGATTTTATCAAGAGTGGGTCCGGTGGCATATAAACTGGAATTACCCCGAGAGCTTCAAGGAATACACAGTAAATTATGTTTCGAACTTGAAAAGTGTTTATCGGTATGAAGTCTTCGATGGAACTCGAGTCATGGACCGGAATATACTTGGGAACGGGAGGACCAGATGTGGAAGAAATACCCTCATCTCTTCGATTTTAATAAGAAGCGAGCAACAAGATGAATTGATCTTCGAGGACGAAGATCCTTGTTAGGAGGAAATGTTGTGACAATTCGTCAATTTCAGGTCGTTATTTTATTCTCGAGTATTAATTATAATTTTCATTTTTATATTGAGATATAAACTCACGACTAACCGAGAAGAAATTAGGGCTTACAATTGTAATTTACGCGACGTTTACAAAGAATCAGCGAATCCTACATTAAGCATCGACGTTTATATTTTCAAAATGCCGTAGAAATATTTTTATTACATTCTTTTTTATTTTTCGTATTACGTGCATTTTCTTTTCGTACCTTACGTAAAATTATTACGAGCAATGTTTATAATTATTATCCGTCTTGTACCGTACGTAATCTAAAATTTTCAGAAAAGTATCCCAATTAATGTAGAAATATTTTTACTTTGTTCGTTTTTACTTCGTGGTTCCGCCTTAACTCTTGTTATGTTTTACGTTTATACCCGTTAGCCCCAAAACTACCCACCTATCTTAAAATTTATACCCTAAACATCAAAATAACTATTAATAAAACACATTATGCCACTTATACCACCTAATGTTGGCGTGACAATTGATTAAGTGTACTTAGGACACTTGTTTACTTACTTGCATGTCTCCACTTTCACAAAACCACCTAGCACTTCATACTTCTCATTCACTTGATAGAAAACTTCATCATTTTCTCTTTGTTTCTCACTCTTGCCGTGACCTCAACCCACCAAAACACCAATTCCATAAAATTTTGAAGATCAAAAATTAAGCACACAAGTGATGATGATATCCTAGTATATTCCTTATAATTTTGGTGGTGATTTAAAGAAGCATTCAAGAAGGTTTTGTACACTTTTGGGGCTGATTTTATAAGAATTTTATAAGGTCATTTTGGTGAAGAAAAATGGTGATCAAAATTTATTTTGGGTGAAGATCAAGTTTAAAGATTGAAGTCTTGTATATTTTTGATCATTAGATCATCATCTTTATTTTATTGTGGTAAAATCTCATGAGTTTTGTTTATGTTTCATTTTTATTTTCAAATGTATGTACATGTATGATATTTGATGATCAAGTAATAAAAATGGCCATGCATGTATTGATCTAGGTTAATTATAGCTAAAATAGTCATCTAAAACAAGTGAAAAGATCATTAAAATTATAAGCTGTAATGAACAGTAGATTCTACAAAACTCAGTAGGTTTGAGGATTGATTTGATGACATGAGGTCATAGATAAATCTCTTATGTACATTGGGCAAATTGGATGATTCCAAGAAAGTAAATAATGAATGAGTTATGGTCAAAACACTAAATATAGTCAAATCTGGACCTTGTTGTACAGATTGTGTAAAAAGTCATATTTACGGGCTGAACCAATTAAAAAGCGAAAACGATGGGTTATAGCTAAAGTCATGTAGATTCTGAATCAATTGGATAGTCAACCAACTCTTTATGGTTTGTAAATGGCATCAAAAATGGTGAAAGTAAAGTTTCACTCCAAAAAGCTAATGTGACCTTTATGTATAAAAGTAACCATATGTATAAGTATAACTAAAAGATGTATTAAAATGAGTTTAAATCTGTAAAGTGGACTTAAAAATAAAGCCAAACATATAAATATATAAATTATAATATTTATGGTATAAATTATGACTATTTTCGTAAACATAAAAGTATACAAAATTTACTACTGCCCGAACACTATATTATGTAAAGCGATTTTTTGTAACTAAAACCCGAGGAGGTAGGACCCACTTCTTAGGAGTTTTAAAATGCTAGCATACTGATAATAAAAAGTATCCCGACCACCTCGAGAACCCAAAATTTTATAACAAGGGTCATTTATAAGCTTAAATGGGCCATAAGGCCTTATTGGACCACTAGGCCCAATGAAACAAAATGGACTTATTGGGACTTTGCTTTAGGCCTAATCCATTGGAACCTTACTAAGGGCTAGGGCCTGGTCTTTGAGTAATAATATCAATTTTATAACTTAATGGGCTGCTTATTTGGGCCTGTTGGGTCTTTTTGGGCTATTTAGACAAATACTAGTAAATAGCCTAATAAAAACAAGTTAAAACCCTAGAAAACTTTAAGTGTGAAATAATTATATTTCAAGAGCAAGATCATCATATAAACTACATGTATACATATACTTATTTAATTTATGAATTACTCAATTTTTTTTTTTTTTTCTTTAATTTTCTATTTTTTTTTTATTATTTTTATTTTTTTTTTTTTTTTTTACTTTTTTTAAACTTTTTTTTATTCATATTATTTTCATTTTTTTTTTTTTTATCTTATTTTTTAATTTTATTATTTTGTTTTTTTTTTTTTTTTTTATTTTTTTCTTTTTTTTTTTATTTGTTTTTATTTTTTTAATATTTTTTTTTTTTTTCTTTTATTTTTTTAATTTTTATCGATTAGAAACCTAAGACCCGTTACAATTTTTTAGGTCTTGGTTGATTGACGCGCCACTCCCGAAGTTTTATTCATATCGCTATTCCTTCCGTCATCACTAAGTGTGTTCATATCCTCGCATTTTAATACTTTACTTGTTTTATAAACCGTGAGGGGGATAAAAACATGCTTTGTTTTTAAAAATTGAAACAAGGGACCCCGATTGTTGCTAGTGGCCTGATTATTATAAGTTAGCTTAACTGCTAGATTAACAGACTCGGGAAATCATAATTGTTAAACTACCGGGTTGAATGGTAGACGCTTTATACATGAAATTCAGAATACTTATTTAGAGGTTGCCACCTCCAATCAAGTGGACGACTGGCTATCGTCTCGTGTCGGGAAAATGACACTACGGATGCGTTGTATAGAGAGTAATATGCACTCATAGCGAGGGTGTATAGTGGGCATTCTTTTTAGATGGTAACGTTCAATGTCATGAGGCTTATAATAATCCCCCTATAACTTTGTCTGATCCACATCGTTATGTCTTGATGATTTTGAGAAATGATACTTGTGTTCGGAATTTATTATATATATAAACTCTATGGATTCACTCAACATTATTGTTGACTTTTTAGCATGTTTTATCTCAGGTCCTTGAAGGTAATTCGGTGATGAAGATTTTGGAGAAGCTAATGAAATAAATATTTTGAAGGCCCATTTAAAGAAAATCATTCGAAGAAAATATTTGAAAATGATGTATTGATTATGAAAACATTTGGGACCTATGTTGTGAAACTTTTATTTTGAATGGTTATATTTAAAAACGTCTCTTTTCGAGTCGTTTTCTATGCTTGAGTTATTGTATTAAGACGTAGCACCCCAAATGACCCTTCCGCTGAGATATATAAAAATGAGGGTGTTACAGATTGGTATCAGAGCTTAAGTTATAGAGAACAAAAGATTTTCAAAAAAAATAAACGAAAGAATTTTTGAAATCTTTTAACTATAACTGTACAAGCGAAATCTCTGAATTACTGATGGAAAAGAATGAGAAGGATTTATTTATCGATATATATATATATATATATATATATATATATATATATATATATATATATATATATATATATATATATATATATATGGAAAAATATATATGTTATAATATGAAATTTTCATTTATTTGAATATAAATGTTAATTATGTAATTATTTAATACTAATACGAGATATTTATACGACGCAGATTGTCATGGAAAATCTACTGTGTCATCTGATTCTGAGTCAGAGGACGAGGAGGTCGATGTTGTACCCGAGGCTACTGCTGGGACTATTACCCAAAAGCCTTATGCTATTCGCGACTTTCCGAGGGGCTTATTTGAGGTAGGAGAGTCATCTTCTGCTCGTGACTCATCTCATGTTGATGGATTAGCACCGTGGGCCTTAAGGCGTGATTTAGAGGCATCACGTGCACAAGCTAGAGTCATGGAGGCTGAGTTGGGTACGTGCCAAACTGAGATTGCTCTTCTCAAATCCAAGAATAAAATCGGGGAAAAAGAAAGGGAGTTACTTAATCATGATTTGGAAAATGTCGAGCGTGCTTTGGGTAATGTTCTCGAGAGGATGTCGGTATTGGAGAGTGGGGAGAATGCCACATTGAAGAAAAGATTGGCTGAGACTGAGACTAAGTTGGTGTTGGCTCGTATGGAGTGTGAGACTGCTGAGAGGAGGTTGCATGAGTCCCGAGTGTGGAATAAGATGTTTTACTTGGATATGGTTCGTATTGGGGCTGTTCCGAAGCCGCCATCTGATGATGAGGATACCGAGCGTCCGAGAAAGAAATCGAAGAACTCTACTTCTGATGGGACCGAGGGACCTTCCGAGCCACGTGGACCACCTAGTGACTCTTAGTAGATTAGTTTATCATTAGTAGTATCTTTTGTAAATCACTAACTAAACTGCGATGTCAGTTAGTAGAACTAGTCTTTTGGAGTTGTATAGCATTAGATGGTGACATGTAATGTATGACAATGCAACTTGTAACTTGTTTGTGATTAATGAAATGACTATCTTTTGGTTCTAATTCTATGTTGTGTTGTTGTTACCTTTCTTTTCTTGTTTCTTCTAAATTGTTCCTTTGCTTAATACAATCATCGAATGAATACTCATTATGATTTTATTTGTATTGTAACAGGATCATGCCGTCAAAAGAAATGTCTGAGGCATGTATGCGAGAGGTTATTAGGGAACAAGTTTCCGCATTTATGGCTGAATTTATGGCAAATATGAACCACGGAGCCGGTGGTGATGAAGCTAGTGGGGCTGGAGCCGGTGGTGCTGGAGCCGGTGGTGCTGAAGTTGGTGGTGCTGGATTGGCAACGCCTAAAATTACTGGGTGTACTTACATAACATTCATGAAGTGTGACCCACAACCTTTTAAAGGCACTAAAGGTGACGTGGGATTATGTCAGTTGTTTGAGAAACTAGAATCTGTGTTTCGAATCAGTGATTGCAAGAAAAGAGATAAGGTGAAATTTGTAACTGCTACTCTCCAAGGTCGTGCATTGACTTGGTGGAATGGAAGAATTGATTCCATGGGTATTGAAGCTGCTAATGGTACTCCATGGACTGAGGTGAGAAAGTGGATGACCGAGGAATTTTATCCTCAAAGTGTGTTGCAAAGGCTAGAGCAAGAATTATACAACTTGAAGTTAAAAGGGACTGATATTGATGGGTATACAAACCAATTCCATGAATTGGCCTTGTTGTGTCCTAGAATGATGATATGATGGGAATACAAACGATTTAAATGAACTGGCCTGTTGTGACCTTATCGGAGGAACCTGAGCCGTGTAGAAGGTGGTTAGCACTACATGTGGATAATCGCAAGAACATACGTTGTGATGGACCTCGTCGGCAACCGCTACTATTGATCATGGTTGTCGTATGCTTCGCAGCTTATGGGATATTAAATAATCCAAGATATCAAAATGATGAGGTTCATGAAGGTTTGAAACTGAGAAGGGTTGAAGGGATCTGTTTATTCTGGTTGGTTGTGCACACCGCTAAGCGACACAACCGCCGACAAAACCAAAGAAGGGCTAATGTGGAGCCATATCTTCCAATATCTATGTTCAATGCAGTACAAATGACAAACGATGTGTTGTCCGAAATGCAGAACAAGAGAATAATGGGGATTAGTTGGAAGTGCGGTAAGATTTTTGAGTAAGTTGGGCACAAGACTGCAGCTTTGTAGGTGCCTCGACAAGACAGATGTGGGACCTTGTTCAATTGCAACGGAAAAGGGTCACTCTAAAAGAGATTAGCCCTACATTGAAAAGAAATGGTCAAAGTGGAAATAAACTCGTGTGGAGGTGTTTACAAGTTAGGAATTGTGGAAATGCTCAGCAAGATCGAAAGTCAGTTAGTGGTAGGTAACTGACTTAACGAAACCGATATGCTACTGCTTTATTTGATTCGTATAGGGTGCCGATAAAGGTTTTGTATCTACAAATTTTAGTACCCTTATTGATAAAAAACCGGTTGAGTTAGATATCTAAGTCTGAGTCGAATTGTGACGACGAAAAAAAAATAAAAAAAACAAAAACCAAAAAACAAAAAAAAAAAAAACAAAAAAACAAAAAAAAAAAAAACATAAAAAAAAAACCCCACAAAAACAAGTAGAATTACAATAAAGTATTAATAGGGTATAAACTTAACCTTTTAACCATTCTTTTTTCAATACGACTTGATGGTGAATAGAACTGGGAAGTTTTGATATCATTATTGGGAAGGAGTGGTTATCAGTATGATGTCGGCTATTTTATGTGGAGGAGAACAGGTTAGGATTCCCTGGAAAGGTAAGACGTTGGGTTATGGAAGTTAATAGAAAATAATTCTGATTGAAGAACGTTTTCAGCATTCAAGACTACAAAAGTATCAATACGACTCAATGAACAACGAATAAAAGATGTTTGTTAAATCCGGATTTTCCCGGGGAATTTCAGGATGAATTACCCGGACTTCCGCCTCCCAGCAAGTGAAATTGTATTGATCATATTCCTGTGGTGCACCTTGTGGGCGTCGTTGCGCCATCTCTTTAGCACCCTCCGAACAAGCAGCTGTAAGGTGATGTTGGAAATGGTTTTATTGACCGAGGCTCGTCACCATGGGGAGCTCCGGAGTTGTTTGTGAAAAAGAAGGATGGATGTTCCGAATGTGATTGATTTCGTGAACTGAACAACGTTAAGATCAAGAATCGATACCCCTTCTCACCGAGGTATGTAAGACTTTTTGATCAGCTACACGTTTCTTAGTGTATATTCGAAGATTGATTTACGGTCTGGTTATCATCAAACTTCGTATTCGGGAGGGAGATATTCAAATTCACCGCATTTAGAAACTCGTTTATGGACAACTATGCGTTCTCAGGTAATTCCTTCTTGGAACTGACTAAGGCACCTGCAGTATTCATGGATTTGATGAATCATGTGTGCAAACTGTATCTTGATAAGTTCGTTATTGTATTCATCGATGACATTCTGATCTTTTCAAAACTAACGAAGAAACATGGTTAGACAATTGACGGACTATCTTGAAATTGCTAAGGAGCGAAAAGTTGTTTACGCTACTTTTTCGAGAGTGATTATTGGCTTGATTCTGATGCAATTCCTTGGCCATGTGAATGATCGTTGTGAGTTAAGTTGATCTTGCAAAAGATGAACCAGTTAACAATTGGGCTGCACTCGAAGCTTACAAACGGACAGTGCGCAATTTTTGGGTTTGGCAGGTTATTATCCGAGGTTTATTAGGAGTTTTCTTATTTCCAAAAATTAACTAAACTCACTCAGACAAATAAGCCGTATGTGTGGGGCGACGACGAAGAGGAGGCAGTTCAAACGTTGAAGCTGAATTGTGAGTGCGCCACTTATTACACTACCCGAAAGGACAGCGACAAAAAAGACTTTGTTGTGTATGAGATGCATCCCTTAAAGGATTTGGAGCTGTGTTGCTTGCCGCGAGGAAAAGGTGGATTGTAACGCTCTACGGCACTTCGAAGAATGAAGAAAAATTTATACGACCCATGCTTGGTAATGGGGTATGAGCGGTGGTTTTTCTTTTCGATTATGGACATTATCTTGTACGGCAATCAATGTAACGGTCTAACGATCCGTAAAGTCAATTATATTTGGATCAGTAAAAGAGCTAATATATGATGGCAGCGTAGATGGATTAAACTTTGAGGAGACTAAGATGTCGGTATTCGTTAAACACCAGGACAAGGCGAATGTGGACGCTGCTGCGTTTGAGCAGGGAAGGATAAGGAGCCGATTCGAGTGCTCCGTGCTTTAGTGTGTAACGGTACATAACAATTTACGAACCAATTCGAAAGCACAAGTTGAGCGTTGCAAGAGAAACACCTTGGTGACAGAAGGATTCCGTGGCCGAAAGAGGGGGCTGTTTGAAGTTAGATCGATGTACGACATGTCTGACACAGGGCACGAGTATGAGTCTACCATTATTTAGAGGATTGAGTTCGAACCTAATCAGTTAGAATCTTTATAAATCAAATTATTCCATTCTCTGGATCGGATAATGTTACCAGATTTGCGGAAAGTGTATAACAGGGTGGCCGAATAAGAAAGCTCGGACATTGCTGACATATTCAGTAAGTGTTTAGTAAATTTGCTAAAGTCAAGGCTGAACCACCAAAAAGCCGTCAGGCTTACTTCTGCACCAGGAAATCCCTGTTTGGAATGGAGAGAATTACAATGGATTTATACAAAGCTTCAAGAACCCATCTGGAATTGATTCATTTGGGTCATTGTTAGACGATTAACTAAATTGGCTACACAATATTCCAATGAAATGAGAAGTATAATATGGAGAAGCTCACTCGATTATATTTGAAGGAGATTGTTTATAGGCCGGGATTGCTTGTGTCGATTATTTCAGATCAGAGACCTCGGTGTCGCAGTGTCATAAGGTTTGGAGAGCTCTTCAAAAGAGTCTTTGGGTGATAAAATTTTACATATGAGCTCTGTTTCATTCCTGAATACAATGAGGGTCCAGAGTGAGAGTCGATAAGAATTGGAAAGTCATGTTGCGTGCTTGCGTGATTGACTTTGGTAGTGGCTGGGATAAGCACTTACCTTTGGCTGAATTCTCATACAATAATAGTTATCACGCTAGTATTAAAGCCGCACCTTTCGAAGCTCTATACGCGAAGGAAATGTAGATCGCTCTGTATGTCGGGTGAGTGTTAGAGATGCTGCCAACTCACGGACCAGAAAATGATTCGCGAAATCGAAGAGACTGATTGTGCAAATCAAGAACGCTTATTAGTGCGGAGAGTAGACAGAATGTTATTCGGATGTGTGAACGTAAAAACCTTTGGAGTCTCAAGTGGGTGACAAAGTTATGCTGATAAGTATCACCTGTGGGAGGTGGTTTTTGAGTTTTACGTCCTATCAACTATATAATAAGAATACTACTTAGGTAAATTCCAACTATTCACCTTTAACCAAGGTAAAAAGTTAAGACTTACAAAAATAATATATAATATACGTATGTTTAACCGGGCAAGTATGATCACCCAGGTCGTTTCCCCAACGACTAGTGAAATTGAAACCACGTTTAGGTTCGGATCCTGATTTGAATGAAGCAAAGATATTCGATTTGAAAAGATATGAAAATAAAATTAAAACGAACAATAAAACAAATATTAAAACGCAACTGATAAGTAAATGGACTAAAATTTTACCGAAAATGTAAACTACGATTTTTACTAATAATAAAGAAAATTTGCAGGAATTTTCTTAAAAAATAAAAGTCCTACATTTTTTCTTTTATAAAGTTTAGTTAAACTAATTAAAAAATTTAACCTAATTTACTAATTAAAACTAATAATCTTAATTTTAATTCTTAACTAAGACTATGGTGCAAAATATACCTAAGAAACCTAACGGGGAACATAACAAATAACGGCGGACTACTGAAAAACAATTAAAATCGAAAAGTTACACTTTCTACCCTGGGAATCTATCCCGACAAACAAACTAAATCTATTCAAAGCATCGAATTTTATAGAGCTTAAATGAAAACTCAAAGAAGCAACGTGTTACGGAAGCTAGTGGGAACAAGATTAATAAAAGGACACTTAGGGCTAAAAACACTAATAAGTCTTAAAGCGCTTATTTTAAACTGACTCAGAAAGGGAAGGCTTACTTTGCTTTAGAAACTAAGTATAAAAAACTCAAAAACTAGATCAATGAAAAGGAAAAAGACAGTCCTAAAGACTTATGATGATGCTAAATCTAAGAATGCAAAGTAATCAAAGCTTAAACTACTCTTATGAACTGAATTGATCCATGAATCAAGCAACTCAAGCACAAAAAGGAAAGTAAAACAAATTCCAACTAAGTAAATTTAATAAGCTAACGTAGACTCTGAACTTAAAGAACATATAATATACTTATTAACATCTAAATAAACTATAAATCTAGACTTAAAGTGAATTAAACCACATTAGGATCTCTTAATATCTTCTGTTTTGGAAATTTTTAGGATTTTTATGAATTTTGACAGCTAATTTAACTGGAAATCTAGTAGAAATTGCAATTAAGACTTCAACTCTATTAGCTATATTAAACATTCGTCTATACATTTGCTAAATAGATCCTAAAATTATGTTTAAAATAAGCTGAGAACACACAGTACTAATTGATGGTAGAACTGCTAGAGTGAAAATTGCAGTACTTTTGAAAGTACTGCTGATGCAATTTGACTTTTGAAAAACGGTTAATAAAAGTAATGAAATAAGCTCGAAAAGTAACTAAACTCTTATAAGTATAATACTCAGTAAACATAATTCCTCTAACTTTGGAAAGTAAAAATTTATACAAACATTATTAAATTTAGAGGTTCAGTACTTGTAGTGTCAAAGGTAGCCAGTACTACTAAGGTTAGTATGCTCGTGCAATTTTGAGAATGCACTAAACCAAACACCTTTCCTTATAAGTGAGCTTTGATAAACGATTTTTAAGCGAAATCTAATGAACAAAACCTCAAATACAGATTAAAACAAGTTAAATACTCAAAAATTAATAATCATGATTAAACATTGACTACGATTATCTAAGATCTAAACTATTGTTTACTATATTTTTGGATATTATGAGTTTTGTTATGACATAAACTTAATAACTAATGATCTATACTATTTAAGCAAAAACAGATTGGACAAAAATATAAGTACTAGAAGAGATATTCAAAATAATAAGCAAGAGGAATACGCAAATAAGCAATATTAAGCATATAAACTAAAACTAAGTAACAGTAAACTGAAATTAGAGAAGATGTTGAAAAGAAAACATATTGATCCTATGTCAACCAAAAGGAACCAATAAGGCAGTAAAGCTCTCTAGCTTAATCAATAAGCTGAGTATTTAGTCCTGGGATCTCTTCCCCATTAAGAACCTCTTCCAAAACGCTCTAATCCAAATTGAGGCTCATAAGATTTAACTGATTTTAATGTTTAGATAAGATTAATTTGAATTCAAACAGATCTATTTCAGCTTAACGACTGAAGAGCTTAAAATGAGGCTTATTGAGACAAATTTGCTTATTAGAGCGTTATAACTTTAAATGAGATCTTTGAACATGAGATTTAAAACACTAAAAATGATTTCATTAATTAACGAAGCTGATTACCTTACTTGAAAAAAGGTAAATTACATAAACCAGAATTTAAGCTAGACTAAATTACTAAAAATTAGATAAAGAGAAAAGACGACCCCTTGTGTGTGTGAGAATGAGGCCTATTTATAGTGCCAAGCTGAAGCTTCTAGGCCTTCTTGCCTTGCTCTCCAAACCTTCAATCTCTGCCATTCATTTAATCAATCATTTGATCTCTTTTGTGGTCGTTAGATTGATTTTGTGGACATGAGGATTGCCAAGGTGTATTCCTTGCTGTGACGTTTTTTGTGCTTAGTTTTGTGGGTGTTTTAGCACAAAAACCCACTAAATTTGTTGCTTTCTTTCATTGTTGAGTGGTTCTTTGAGAGAAGGTTAATGAATCCTTGATAGCCTGATTTGTCCCTTATATTGTAATGCTAGCATTGGAATTGACTCTTAAGCACCTTTAATTTTGATTTGCCCCATTCGTTTGTTTTACATGGTGTGAAAATGGAGGAGAGGCGTATGAATAGTAACATGTGCTTCCGCTATTTTTAGGACAGTTAAAAAGTTGCACTTGTAGGGGTAAGCAAATAATGGCCTTCTTTCTTTTATCTTATATATCATACGTTATAAATCCTTTGGGGGGAGCACGTCTTGGTCTTGAGATTATAAAGCGAAGTGGGTAAGGATTTAGGCTTTTCTGGGCTTCGGTTTTGTACTCTTCGATTTAGTGTCGTGTTGCCCGTTTTTGTAGTATTCTTGCTGATTTTTGACTTAGCATACTGCACACACCAAAAAACACAAATACAAGATAATTTTGATATTTTTGGTCTTTTGGGTTTAATTGGGTTATTTTTAGCCTACAATCGATCTGTGTATTCTACACTATCAAAATACCCAAATAAACGATTGTGTGTCCTCAGCAATATCAATGCCTTATAACCAAATACTCGAAAATTCCCCCAAATATACTTTAACAGTCGCAAGAATTTAACTTGCGACGATAAGAGATCACAAGTTATAAAACACCCGACTTCCTATTTTCTAAGATTTTTCTCTTTTTATGATTTATTTGTGTTGACATAATGTATTATTTTCATTACCTCATTGGTAACTTTTAGGATCATAAAACAAAAAGCACAATTAAGTGTCTAAAGTAACTTCTATCATCCCTGATTTTTCATTCTCCATGCTAAGCTTAACCAAAAAATAAGCTCCTGCTCATTACGACCTAAATGCTAAGATACTTATAATTACTATCTTGTGAACTGCCTACTTACCGACATAATCATATATTTAGGTGTGTGTGTTCAATTAATTTAGACATTAAATCCAATATTTAGATAGAGAAAGCGACAAGCTTATTCGCAAGATCACATTCTCAAAGCAAACCAAAAATCTCCCTTTTAGCTTAAGAACATAAGAGCTAATTGTGTACTTACTTTTCCTCCCTTATTTCCTAATTTGTATCTTAAGATTTTATTTACAAGTCACATACCCGAAGGCTCTTTAAGACTTTTATTTCGATACTTATTAATTCCAAAAATAAAGTATGACGGTTAAAAATGTAATAATTAGTTCCTAGCTATTTTCAATAGGAAAAACAATGTCATAAAGATTAAGTCTACATCGAGGCGACCAAAATTTGGCTTTATACTTATTATTGCAACATTATTGAACCTTGGTCCTTTAGTAGGCTACAACATCGGCCACGCCTCCGACAAGATGTAGCAAACATATTTCGACCTCGGATTATTACTATGTGCCTTATTTAGAAGATTGCAACATCGGTTGCGAGCCGACAAGATGCAATAAACTTTTATTAGCCCACAGTTTATTATATATACATGTATTACCGGTGCCTTTTATCTCGAAGCCACATCGATAGCGAGTCGACAAGAGGTTATTCTACTTATTATGACACCGGCCCCTACCTTATATGAAAACTCCAACATCGGCCACGCCTCCGACACGATGAAGTAATCTGGCAGAGATACTTATTCACTTATTATTATTTTTGCATTTTTAGCCAAATTGAGTATTCCTGATGTATACTTTCTCTAAATCACAAAGAAAACCAAAGAAAACTTCTAAGACTAATTATTAACCAAAAAACCGTAAAAAAAACTTTATTTATTAACAATTATTATAAAAGGTGAAACAATCTAATGGGAGAAAAAGCCACAATATAACACCTATAAGCTTTAAAGAAAACCAACTATTCTATGTTTAGCATCAAAACTTATAACAACTCTATCATTTCTTGCTCTTCACAATTTAAAATTTCTAATAAAGAAATTAGTGAACACTTAGCCTAAAAGTTAAGGATAAAAGCTAGAACTCAACACGTTCGATCGGGTTAAAAATTACTTTCTATTCTCACCAACGGAAAACCTACATTTGTGTCTTAAATATTATTTTTTATTTTTTTTATTTTATTATTATTTTTTTTAAATATCTAACTGAAAAACAAGACTGAAAAAAATTTAAATTTTTTGCTATTTTTGGGGAAAACGGGTACGTAAGAACAACACAATAAGCAAGTAACATCAAATCGATAGATTCCCTCCCCAAACTAAAACGAAACATTGTCCTCAATGTTTAAGGTCAGGCTCTACGAAAATCTAAGCCGTTTATGAGGTATGCAAAGATAAACGCGAATCGATAATGATGAAAGGATATCGGATCTCCCCAAACTAATTTCACACAAAGGATGAGAAGCTCGAGTAGAACGGGACAAATCAACCGGACACGAGAGGCTTCAAAGAATTTGTTGGTTCGATCCTACAAAAATCACAACAAACAACAAACGACGAGAAACCGAAAGAGAATAGCCACCACACATCACAACACATTATTTAAGAAAATAGAAAGAAAATGGATAAGCATGGGGTGAACTCCCACGAAGCGGCTTGTTTTTTGTTACCGAGTCACAAGCTCAACTCGATCCCTGAATTTAGTTGTCTTTAGAGAAAGTTTGGAGATCCGGGATAACCAATGGTGGTGTATCCCATCCATAGTAATGCTTAAGATGGTGACAGTTAACTTTGAAATTAGAACCATCGGGGTGAGACAATTTGGCAGTGCCATAAGGATAGACTTCGGTAATTGTGAAAGGCCCGGACCATCGGGATTTGAGCTTTTCGGATAAAATCTTTAATCGGGAGTTGAAAAGCAAGACATGATCACCAACACTGAAGATTCTGTTCTTTATCTTGGAATCGTGAAGTTTCTTTGTCTTCTCCTTGTAGATTAGAGAATTCTCATAAGCTTGATCACGAAGCTCGCTAAGTTCATTGAGTTGGAGCTTTCGATGATCACCCGCGGTCTTGAGATCAAAGTTGGCATGCTTAAGAGCCCAATATGCCTTGTGTTCTAGTTCGACGGGTAAGTGACACGCTTTTCCATAGACTAACTTGTACGGAGTGCATCCAATTGGAGTCTTGTAAGCGGTTCTAAAAGCCCATAATGCATCATCTAACTTG